>JAWNOC010000037.1:0-111412 GCA_035046325.1 Drosophila niveifrons
AAATACTAATTTTTTGACAACTTTATAAGTAAAATTGTGCAAATCAAGCGAATATTTCATTTTTATCAAAGACTAAGCTTTCTGAGTACCATTTTTCACAGTTTTGTATTCTCTTCTGAAGGATTTATTCTCAAACTGTCAAATTTGTTTTTCAATTTTATTTCAAGGTCAATCCAAAATATTTATGGAATAATGAATTCAGATTTTTTTTTATTTTATAACTTATTTTTCTTTTGTAGGCCAAACAAATAGGATAATTTTTTCTTTCAAAATTCGCATATAAATTTCTTAAAATAAATTCATATTACTGAAATTTATAATTGGTAATGTAATGGAATGAAATATATAATAGTGAATAATGAAATATATATAATGAATTCAATATATAATGAAAAAAATATGCAACTGAATTATCAAAATTTGCATAAATAGTACTTAAAATAAATTCGTATTTTAGAATTTGTTAATTGGTGAAGATAGAGTCTTGAGAATGAAATACAAAACAATAATTAAATATATAAATAAATATATAAAAAGATTGAAATATATATTACAATTTTTAATTAAATTTGGATTTTTGTAAATGAAAATTGAGGGATTGGTTTTTGATTGGTTTTTTAAATTAAGTGAAATACATAATATTAGCTATTTTAAGGGTATTTCCAGGTTTGCAATTGCATAGCTAATTTGTGCTCCATAGTGGATGTCGTTGTCGTTGCCGTTGCCGTTGTCATCTGCCTTGGCCTGGACATTGGCATAGATGGGGTGGGGGGGCTCTGCTTTGCTCTCAGCCTGGCCGACTCATCAACTTAATTTTCGAAATTTTCACGTTGTCTCTCTGTCTCTGTCCCCCTTCGCCTATCACCCCCACACTCCCCCCCACGCCATCATCTTCTTCTTCTTCTTGCTAGAGTCGTTTGCCTGCGTTGCACACACACATTGCTGTTGTCTTTATGTCTAATTTTTGTGCAGCGTTTTACCGGCAGCTATAAAATTGTATTACCGTTAAATGCTGCACTGGCGAGCCATCGTCTAATTTACGTTAGCCGGCAGCCTCAGCAAAGGGAGAAGCAGAAAGAGAGAGGGAGAGGGGCAGGCTGCCCACTTTCCATCTTGGCTTGATTGTCATTCGTTACGTTGCCGTTCAGGCCATGGCCAACAAACTGATTAAATTCAGCACGCGCCCTGCGGGCATCTTGGAAACTTCTTGCTGCTTTGCTTTGCTGCAGAGTCGAGAGTCGAGTGTGTTGCCAGCTGCAAGGAAGGGGGTGGGGCAGCTGAGATGACTCCTCTGCCTCTCTCCTCTCATTCTCTTGGCCAATGCCAGCCAGCTAGCCAGCTAGTCAGCAGCAGCTCGAAGCAGCTCCGAGCCTCATCAACAAAACTGAGGAGGAAACTCGACGCTCTACATAAATTTGAAATTAACGTTTTCTAGCACATTCTCTGCTCCTCTCTCTCTCTCTCTCTCTCCTGTCTCTTTCTCTTTGGCAATTTGTAGTTGTTGCTGCTGCTGCTTGTCATGGCCTGTCTGTGAGTCCTCCACACTCCCTTCCCTGGCTTTGTCTGCCTCCTCCTTCTCCGCCTCTGCCTCTGCCTCTCCAACTCACCCACCGACTCCAAGTGTTTACATGCTTTCTGTAATTATCATTGCCATTCCATTTCGCATGGAACACACACGCAGCTCCGAGCGGCATTTGAGTTGAGACGAAGCTAACTGAAGCTAAAGCTGAGCTAAGTTAAGTTGAGTGGCTTTTTGGAGCCCATCCATTCTATTCAACGTCCAGTTTTTCAGTTGCCCCCCCTTGCAGTCTCTTCTTGTACACTAATTAAATGCAAATCTTCGTCGCGTTCTCATGTCTCTAACCAATATATGGCTAAAACGCCATCGGGCTCATTTTGACCACATTTGCAGCAATCGACCGAAAACTCGTCAGCTGCACGTTGCACTCAAATAAGATACACATTATCGCTTGACCATAACAAATTATCGAAACCAAAATGAATGTTGTTTTAATAGTCCAGCTTATGATAGCCACTTCAATTTATCTTGATACTTTTCATACTTGATAATATCTAGAGAACATAAATTCATAAAATTAATTTCACAATTTGCTGAGCTTGAGTTAATTAAATAAACGGATTGAAATTGTAGAATGACTGTCATTTTAATTATACAAATTGCCGATTTAATAAGAATATTATTATTATTTGCTTGATTTTGAAAATCTTTGCAGATTTTACTGACATTAAAAATAATAAAAAATTACCAATAACTTTGAAATGAATTTGTGAATTTAAAAATAAATAATGTATACTTACAAAGGATTCACAACTGTAATTCAAATTATAAATTTTAATCGAAAAAACTACAAAGTTCAAATATTATAGAGATCAATTTATATATTTATAATCGATAAATGTATTCTATATTTGATATTAATATTTTTACAACAATTATTATAGCTGCCTGTAACTGATTTATATAGTTAAAAGATCAATAAATTAAAGGCGAATAGAAATTTTATTATTTTTTTTATCTTTTAAGACTAATTATAATTTTTAAAGATCCTTTATAAATTCAAAATGAAAAAAAAAAACAAAATGTTTATTAATAATAAGACTAAAATATATATATACACAAACTCGTTTTTGAGTTTTATAATTAGTTCATAAGCTTAAATTTTTAATAAAAAAGTTTAAAAACTTCATATTCTTACACTCCCTTTACATTTACGGCAACGCTTATCATTTATTAGATATTTCGACATGGTTTTTTTTCATAGTGTTGGGTAACATAAAAAAGGAACAATAGCTAACTAATTTAAAATTTTGATAAAGTATTTTTAAATTATAAAATAATTTTGCAGGCAACAAATTCATTTTTTTAATATATTTATTTCAAACACCACAAAACTGCAATATTAAATTTGATTCAATTGATTTATAATAACGAAACTTAAAAGATCTTTTGCGAAATTAATATTTATTTTATTGAAACTCTAATCTCTATTGGAGATTATAAAGCTTATAAACATTTTAAACTAATTTTGTAAATGTAAAAATAAAAATTTGCTTAGCCTAAACATAGTTAAAATTTAAATATGCTTTTTAAAAGTCACCAAACTTTAATATTAAATTAAGAATAAACGTGTTCTGCACATGCTATTAATAATATTCTTATAGCTTGTTTTAATTGATTGTTAATTCTGGTTGAATTGGGAACATAATTCATCTGTAGCTGTCGAGTTCATATTGCTGTTAGGTGTGAAAAGTAATTTTGCAGTTTGATTAAAGGCAATTTTTCATGGGAAATCAGATATCCATCTTAATGAGCCACTCCAGCGTATCTGCAAAAATGCATAAGTGAAGTTTATGAGCTATTTGAGACCCCTTGCCTCTTACTCTCGCTGTGGTCTATAAAAATTATCAGCTTTGTTCGAGAAAAGAAAAAAAGAACGATAAATAGTCAAATACGTAATCAAATGGCCAAGTGCTGTGATGTGGGCCAAGCCAATTTATGCAGCTGACTGATATGCATAAAAATGTTTGCCGAGATTGTTGCCAGACTCTCAGAGCCATATTGGGAGAGTCGAGTCAAAGTCAAAGCCATAGCCATAGCCATGATAATTAACCGTGGACTCGAGACTGCTAATTACAAAAGCATCCTGCAACATCATTTGAGATATTTTTCCATTAACTGACGACGTTGTCGACGCCGCGCCACACAAAACATATTAAAATTAACCTGATTACTCCGCAGGCGCTGCCAACTCGCAATCCAAGTTGTGTTTGGAGTTGAGAGTTGCAGTTGTAGTCGTAGTTGGAATGGAAGTTAAAAGTTGTTGTTGGAGTTGGAGCTGAAGCTGGACTTGAAGGCAAGGCACAAACTAATTTCAAATAACATAATTCATTCGCTTAGCCAAGGCGACAGGGCGTTTGCGAAGTAGGAGGCAGGAAAGGGATTTCTGACCGGTTTGTGGAGCACACAAAATTAGTTGGGGTTTAATCACAGCGTAAAACTTGCACTGAAGCTAAACAAAGCGCCACAGAGCTGTCATAATATCTGAAGATGAGACTGGAGAATTATTAGGAAAGCAATGGTTACAGCTATTAAATATTTCAGTGTCATTATTAGTGACTTTATTCAAAACTTGAAAGAAGAGTGCATTAATTATGTACTCACAAATATTTAGAGTGCATTTAAAATTTGCGAATATTGAAATTTTATTGTTGTTTCGTGCACTTCAAATAACAATAACAAAATACGCGCGCAACATTAACATCAACATCAAGGTGCAAAACTTGCGCCAACAACTTCGACGATGCCCTTGCATATTACAGTGGTACAAAACTTGTCGAAAGTGTGATAAAATTTTCAATGCAGGGCAACTGTTCGGCAAAATAAATTTTGTTAGTTGTAAGAATTGATAAATAAGAATCAAATAAGTGTGAAAAGATGAAAAGTGTAAACTAAGATTGAAAATTTAAATATATTTTCCAAAATTTTATGTTTTTTATTCAGAAACTTGTTGCTATGAATTTTAAAAATTTAGTATTTCCTAATTTAAACAAATAAATTGTAATTGTGAGAATATTTACAATTTGATGTACATATTTGTTAACATAATTGAACATAAACATAATATAATATGATGCATTATTGTAATTAAATCATGATATTGAAATGTGACCACGTGTAAAAATTAGATGTTTAGTGTTTATTTATATAAATGAAACTATATAAAAAAATAAATATGTTTTAAAAAATAGAATTTTTTTTGTATAAAATTTAATAATATGTCAAATATGCAAAATTTATACAATAAAAAAATAAGTTCTGCAATTAGAAAAACTACAAAAAAATATATATATTATTGAATAAAAGTATCTTGATTAGGAATGAAAAAAAATTATTTTAAATTTTGACCATTAAATATGATCCAATATAGTAATTATAATATAATATTGAAATATGACAACGTGCAAAAATACTTAATATAGTATTTGCTCATTTAAATAAACATAAATTATAAGTTATATATATTAAAAAAAAATAAATAAAATGCTGTTTTTATATAAAATTTAAAAAAAATACAAAAATATTCCAAATTATTTCGGTAATTAAAAAGTACACTATTATATAATTGAATAAATCTAGCATGATTTATTATCAATCAACATAGTTAATGAAATTTTAACCAGAATTCCGCTTATTTTTTTTCATTTCTCAAGGCATCATTTCACATCCTTTGTACCACTGTACACTGGCATGCTCAAGCAGCGAGCCCTCATTCTGTCCTCTAACCAAGTGTGCTAAGCAAGCGACGCGTGTGCAGAGGCTGCCTTGGATCTTTGGTTCTGGATGCGAACTGTTGAAGGAGCATAGACCTGGATCTTGGACTGAGAATGAGAAGGAGACTGAGTCTGAGACTGCGTTTGCGCCGCCTTGACTACCACTTGGATTCTACGTGGTAATTTTGTAATATCGTAAAGTATTTTTTAATTGAACGCACCTCCTTCTACAGGCGTTAACCTCGTCGCATTACGGAACTGGCCACAATATCGAGTTTTGTGGTTCGAGTTTGATGAGGAGGTTTACTTTGGTCGCAGTTTACGAGGTGTTTTTGATTTTTGTGTTTTGTCAACTAGTCGAGAGTCGAGAGAACTTGGCCAAATTTCTTGTGACTCACTTCCTTCTTGGAAAGAGAAGAGTGAGTGAAGGAAATGAAAGAGCAAATGTGTGATTTATGCGCTAAGAGTAGAGCATTAAAATTAGCTCTAATTATGACTATCGCAGGAGCGCAGCCAATTAAAATGCATTTCAGCTTTGGCCAAGAACATAAATCAATATAAGATTTATGAGTCTGGGGCCAAAAAGAATAAAACTTCGCATACACATCTGGGAATTGATGTTGAGTTTAGTTGTATGAAAATATTTGCGAAACAATACCACAAGCGAAATATATTGAAGGCTAAGTCTACATATAATTTTTTATGATTAGTTGAGCTTTGGAGTTTTGCATAACCTTCAGCTTTGGCTTTTGGTTTGGGTATGGGTTAACTGAATCTGCTTTTGCTTTTGGTTTTGTGTTATCCCTTTGTCTACCTTCTGGCTGCCCATTCATCGCATTCATTCATGTCCAGGTCCAGCCCTAACCTGTTCGCCTCAACTCACGACTTTATAATTAGGCACAGTTGTTCTCGTTGTTGTTGTTGTTGTTGCTTCGGCTGCTGCTCACTTAATGCATTCATAATAATATTTCTTTTGCTGTTAAATTTATGCTTTTTGCCTTGTAGTCGCTTCGTTGTTGCTGTTGCCTTCTTTTCTTTTCTTTTTATTTATTTTTGCCAGTTTTAATTTTCTCGCTTCGAACGAGTCGGTCCAAGTCCAAGTCGCAAGTTGCAAGTCGCAAGTCCAAGAGCAGCATCATCGCAAAAATCGTTTTGCATTCTTAAACATAATTGCATGTGGGCGTGGTCACATATGAAATTTCTTTGATTAAAGTCGATTAAAATCGCGGCCTGTTTCGCCTGCTGTTGCTAGTTGTTTCTCCCTCTCCTGATGATGTTGTTGTTGTTCCCGTTGTTGTTGTTGTTGTTCCAGTTGTGTTGTTTGTTGTCGACTTTGCTGATATCTCTACGAGCCGAGTTAAGCTTTATGAGTTCAAGGATTTGGCTGGATATTTAACTTATCTGCAATTAAAATATTTAATTAAAAGTTAATTTCTTGTAAAACTCAAATTTAATTTTAAATACATAAATGTTCGTTTTAAATTTAACAAAATTATTGAATTGATTAGAAAACATTAATATCTGAAATTTTTCCATTGAATATAATAAAATTGTTATTTGGTTTTGATAGCACTTTAATAATATTTTGTAATATGAATAAATGGTCAATAAAAATTTAAATGTTTTTTAAACGAATTTTCTTCAAATTTAATTTCATTCGTATGTAGGTGACATTCTCATTTGTTTTTGGTACTCTTCCATTTATTTTTGAAAGTTATCAATTCAAATATTTCAATTTAATTAGGTATTATTGTATGTATTTGTATTTTAAGTTGTTTTAAGTCTAAATATAAAGTTTAGCTGAAAGTTAGATATCAATTTTTTAAAAGTATAAATTTAAAAAACAGTAAAGAATTTATTTTAGTTTATATATAATTCTTTTTTATTATTATTAAACAAAAATTTATAAAATTAAGAGTTTGGTCGTAGTACTAAGAGTTTTGATTTAAAAAGTGAGTCAAGAACATTAAAATCTTAATGTTAGAAAACGCATATTGATTTCAAGTTGTTATATATAATAAGAAAAAATCTAACAGTTTTAAGACCAAGAATCTTATTATTCGGTAAAAAAAAATATTACAATATATTTATTTTTTAGTTTTTTTTTTTATATATTCATTTAATTTTGTATTATTTCAATATTAATAAGCGCATTTACTTAATCAGTTTTATATTTCTTATCACTCAACTAATTAATTACTTTTATTATCGATTTGCCCAATATTATTATTATTATTATAATAATCTCCTATCTTAGATTGGCATGCAGAATGATTTGCGACAGCTTCCCAAATAGACCTATGAACGAAAACACTTCAAAGCTAGGTAAGAACTTTATAAGAATAGGATTACAGAAATTTGTAACCTAAATCTATTATTAATGGTATTATTTTGAGAATTTGCAATTTATCAGACTAATGCTGTAAGTTTTAAGAATTGGTTCTTAAAATGGACTTATTTTAGATCCCAAAATTTAAGTCGAATGCTTTTGATTTTAGAATCTAGTCAGTGTCCTTGAGATCTATCGAAATTAAAATAATAAGTTAAAGGGAAAATTTTGTTTAGCGTAACTTGAAGTTTAAATTGAAGTTTTTTAGTACTTGGTCTCAGTGATAAGCTCTTCTAGTTGGTACTTTTGCTTGTGCTGACTCTTTTGCTAACTATGGCCCGGATCTTCTATTAAAATGAGTTTCAAACGACTCGAGTCGCAACTGAGTGGACTCGACTACTCTGGGGTTTTAGCCTCATCATCATCATCATCAGCGGAGCTGCGTGGCTGAATAGCCACTCCCAATTGCCCCGTCCTGCATGCCCCTTTCAATGTGGCACGTTGAACGAACAACGAGCTACGAGCTACGGGTTGCGCACTCCTCTCGCAGTCGAAGTCGAAGACATGCCGCTTCTAATCTGCACTCAAGTGAATTGCAAATTACGTGTCTTAAATTGAAGTTTTACGAGTTGCTACTCTAAATGTTTGCACCAAAGTGCTCGCTCGTTGTTGTTTGCACAAGAAGATCCCGAAGACGACTCTTCCATTGGACCAATGGACCAATTTCTAAGCCAGCTACGACTGCGCACATCGACTGAGAATGAGAATGAGGATGAGGTTTGAGGATGAGGCAACCCCATTGCTTCGTTTCGCTGCGTGTTTAGGCCGAGTGTTGTATTTCATGTTATGTTGCTGCTGCTGCTGTTGTTGCTGTTGCAGTGACTGCCACCTCCTCCTCCTCTGACTCCTCTGCCTCCTCCTACTCAAGCTCTGTTGTCGTCTTCTACTTCTGCTTGTTGTTTATGCGATGCAGGATATGATAATAATTACACCTTCGCCGTTTGTAGCCTCCATTCTCCACACACTACACTCTCTCCAGACTCCACTCCTCAGCCTCCACTTGCTTCACCTGGCCAGGAAGTCGCCTGTTTGCCAGCTTGCCTCTTCATCTGCCTGTTCTGTCTCTCTCTCTCTTTCTCTCTGTCTCGTGTTTGGCTCCGTGCAACGTCGCAGCGATTAAAAATTGATCTCATTATAATTATTTTTTATAATTTATGAAGCCTTAAAATGTGTGTTGCTTGTGTTGCCATTGCCATTTGCCATTTACCATTTGCTTGTGCCACAGCTAAAAGAGTATACAAGAGAACGGCTACAAAGTAGTCATTATAAAAGCCATAAATTTTGATCGCCTCGAGCACCATCCAACAACAGTTGGCTTTAATGAGTGCAGCTAAGCTGGCAAGCTGAAACTCTACTCCACAGCCCAAAAACTTTTTTTGCGAAATATTTACTTAAGAAATAACATATAAACAAAAACTTAAAATCGTAAAAATTTAATCAACTTTGTACGAATTTTATTTAAATTCGTGTAAATGAGCAATTAAAAATAAAACAATAATTCGTTAAATCTCCCAAATGTAATATATATCGTCCAAAAAGCTTAATATAAATCTTGGTTCAATACAATTGTTATCATTTGCATTATTCTTTATAAGGTCGCTGCTATTTAAAATAATTAAAATAAATTTATTTTTTTTTTAATGCATATGGGCAAATCCCAGAAACAGTCCACCAGCGACCAATTTTTAAATTTCACATTTTGTAATGTTTCTTTATATGGAACATTAAAGTAGATATGGCATTTTAAGAATTGAAAGCAAAAAAGAAATTTCAATCATTATAAAGGCACAAATTTGTATCAAACCCAATTTTATTTATAATTTTCATAATTTTACTTAAATTCGTGCTCTGCGCACACCTTCAAATCCCTATTGTATTCTTCACAATTTTTTGCCTCTGCTTGGGCTCACATACAAATCAAAAGTAAATCACGTTGAAATAATTGTAAGGCACATTTTTGAATATAATATATATATATATATATATATAATATTTATTTTTGTCTTATGTTAATGTCAGCGGAAAAAGTGTAGCGTGCGACACGTAGCGTGCGACACGTAGCGACACAATGGGTTTACGGCTTTGCTAAAAATCTATAAACATTATTAAGACCAAACGATCGGTTTTTGTCTTCTAATATTCTTAACTTTCTTTAGGATATTAACTTTCATAGGGTTTATTTTGCAGAATTCGCTAAAAATTGCGTTTGAAATGAAAATTTTAAAACTAACTTCCACTTTATGTAGCGTGCGACACGTCACAATTTTATTAATTATTTTCAAAACAGTGACTCCAGTGAAATTGAATCTTATACCCTCTGAAAGTACTCTCAATTCACTCTAAACACATATCAAAAGTTTACGGTAAATCTTTTAAAAACCCCCCAAAAAATTGATTTTCATTAGCTAAAATCGTGCGAATGTAGCGTGCGACACGTGGGATTTGCCCATATGTAGATTCTTAACAATAAAGTTCTTAATGATTTTTACTCTTAATTAAATTTTCAACTTTTTTATTCTTAAATTAAGAGTTTAAGTACAACAAATTTATTTTACTATTTAAAAATTGTTTTAAGAATTAATGATTTGCGTTTAATTTTGAAATAGTTTGGAATCTTTCAAATTTATTATTGTTTTGTTTTGCTTTTCTTTCTAATTTTCATCAGTAAACTTCGAGTATTACAGTTTTGTCTTCAAATATTGTCTTGTAACATTTTCAATTGAAAAATAATAGAAATAATTAATATATTATTTATTAACCGGATAAAAGGAATAGCTTCAAGTGTTTATTTGACTGTTTTAGTTTTCCGTATTAAGAAAAGAAATTAAACGAACTTCATTTAAAAATGATTGAATTCGTAAATTTAAATTTTTAATGATTTTATTAACATCGAATTTTAAATTTCCAAGAGTAATTTTTTAAAATTTCATCAGTTCATAGGCGAATTTAAATAAACAAATAAATAATCCTAAATGATACACAAATCTTCAAATTAAATTAATACTAAATTTATAAAAAAAAGAATTAATATCTACACATATTTTATGATTAAAGAATATATATAATATTTGATATGTACAGATATTTTATTATTAAGGGACATATATTATAATATGCGATATGAAATCGAACTTTGATTATATCTCGAAAGTATCGTTTGTTATTTACTGTTCATTTCCTTATTAAAATATAAGTAAGTAAAAATTTTCAATGTTAAATATTTACATAACAATGAACTTAATATGAAATAGTATTTGGATTATCATTCGGAAGTATTATTTATTTAATGTTCATTTCATTATTAAATATAAACGTTACGATACAAATAAATACAAATTTTCAGTATTAAATTGTCACATAATGAATGAATTTAGAGTGTATCTCTTTGTGCTTCGTAAATATTTAGTTGTGTTGGCTGGAATTTCAGAATGCCTTTTCTCTCCTCACGCTTTTCCCAGAATGCGCACATCTTCAATAGAATGCAGCACATATTATGCATATTACATTCACATTCAACTCGCTCGATATAAATACTTGAGAAGAGACAGAGACAGAGACAAACAGACAGAGAGACGCAGAGTCGAAGAGACATTAGCAGAGTTCTATTCAAGATTCACCCGCATTGAGCAAGCGTGTGTCTCTGTGGCTTGGGACTGGACTCGCTCATTTTGCATTTTAGTTTGTAATTTAGTTTCATTTATTGCGATTTTACATTGACGCCTGACACGCAAATTCGTGTAATCCTGGTGATGGCAACGGCAACGAAGCTGCCGCTGCTGCTGCTGATGCGAATGCCGATGCCGATGCTAGAGTCGAAGTCGAAGTTGGAGTCGGAGTTGGAGTCGGAGTCGATGGCGATGCAAATGCCGGCAGAACCCACCGACCATGCGCCACACAAAGTCCAATTAAATTATGAGGGTCCACACGCCAAGACAACGCGATGCGAGAGAGAGAGAGAACGACAAGGGGCAAGTGGCAAGTGGCATGTGGCAAGTAGCAAGTGTGGCAGAGTCTTTCAACTTGAACCAGTTGAGACGGCAGCAGACGTTGGACCCGATTTAGCCCGATTTGCCATTTGCAACTGCTTATGCCTCACTTGACTTTGGCGTTGGCTCATTTTCAGCTCCACCGTTGCCGTTGCTGTTGCTGCTTGCTGTTTGCTGTTGCCATTGCGGTGTAAGAGTAATTAAAATCCCTTGATTAATATGTAAATTTAATGAGATTACGAATTCAGCAAACAAGATTAGGAATGCACGGTCTCCAACTGCCAACGGACTAGCAAAGCAAAGCAAAGCGAAGCGAAGCAACTTCTCTCTCCACTTGTGTCATTGCTCAAACTGGCTCTTTGGACTCCTTCTCTGAGTTGGTCATGTCTTGGACACACATACGCTTGTAATTTGCCCATGTATGTGTCTGTGTATGGGGGCTTGTTAACGTTTCTGTGGAAAGCCGCAGCTGTGCACAGCAACTCAGGGGGGAGAGAGCGAGGAAGAGAGCGAGAGAAGCCACCCAAAACGCAAATCGATGCGTCGCTTGGAAAAGTGGAAGCGCGAAATAAACTTGTACATAAATTGTGTGAAATGGATTTGCTTGCAGTTCAAAAGGTTGTCGATTTTGTCGTCTCTGTTTGTCGTCGATCGTCGCCATGTCGCTTGTTGCCAGTTCCCCAGTTAGCCAGTTGCTTAGTTGTTGCTGTTGTTGTTCATGTTGTTTGCTCTCCACACACTCACTGATTTGGTTAATCTGTCAGCATTGCATTTGCCAAGAGCGTGTTTCAATTTAAATCTTTAAGTGATAAATTTTCATTAAACTAGCGACATTTAACTCGTAATTTCCTTTTCAGTTTGCGAGATTTGATTGCGTTTCCCATACACTGAGAGGAAAAGCTTGAATTTAGACACAAATTGTGGATTAATGTACATTCAACATTCGCTCAGTCTAGATTCTGTCGAATATAATTTCATCACTTTTATTTAAATAGCTTGAGAACATTAATTTGTAACACAATCATACTTACTTTGATCAGATTTAAAGGAAATGAGTTAGTAATTGATATTTGTTTTTTATTGCCAGTATCCATATGATGAAATGTCATTATAACATTGTGCTTGAATGTATCGATGCTATATTTTAAACATAATATTATATAAACAAATAAACCAAATAATTACTTCGGTATGTAAAAGTATTTTGTAGCATATTTATTTTTGGGAATATTTTAAGAAAAATACTGCACATTAATGCTCATATTCGAACAGGTCGATTACACTTGGTTGTGGTAGGCTTTTTGTACCTATAGGATAAAGCAGAATTATAACTTGTTACTCATAGGAAATGTATGTAACGGGCAGACTCCTTGAAGTATATATACTTTATCTGTGACTCTCATTGGTTGACATTCTGGTATATAATAGTATATCAATATAAAAGTGCCTTTGGAATATTTCAATACTTTTGGTATACTAATTCGGTATAGTTTGCGAGAAATACCGAGTGGATAGCTTTCTTATTGGTTTAAAACAAAAAGAAGTATATATGTGGACATATGTATATATTTTTATTAGTTGACATTTTGCAATATTTTCACTATGTAGTATATTCTGAACATAAAACTATTCCCATATGTGAAATAGCGGTTTTGGTATATTTTAGTGTTTTGGCATAGTAAATTGGTATATTCTAGGATAAATACCGGATGGGTAGCTTCCATCTTGCTTAAACAAAAAGATTAATAAATCTATTACAAATATGCTTCAATGTAATTCCAATTCATGTTATTTGATGTGCATAATCGCATTTTATTTGTATATATATTATTTGTTTATACATATTAATTATGGCATGTATATGTTTTGTCTTCCCCCAAATACAGCTACATAAACAACTCATCGCTAACACTAGCGGCAAACTCAAACTCAAACTAAAGTTTTTCTTGCAACTGAAACCAGCGAATAGACTCAATAACTTTTCCCATTTTTGCGCAATTTTCCCATTTGCCACATTCCACGTTTCATCCCCGAATTGTTGTTGATGCTTTTTGCAGATGTTTTCGCTGTTGCTGCCACAGTATATATGTATGTGTGAGTGTGGTTGTATGTGTGTGCTGTCTCCCTACTGATTAGCAGCTCTGAGCTCTGCGCGAGTTTTTTCTCATTACCGAAAAACGCGCGCGCGTTTTTTGCCGCGCCAATGGCTCCACTTGGCGTCTGCGATTGGGTCGCCGGCTTCCTGCGATGCTGGCTGCGATTGGTGGGAAGCCGTTTTAGGCGCTAAGTTCAAATACTCAGTTTACCGAGGGTTGGGTTCGATTCAGTCTCAGATGGATTTGAGCAAACTGATGACGAGGGCTGCACTGAAGTTGCCACTACAATTTGCGAATTGTGAGAGATAGTGTGATAAAGCAAAAATTTAAATCTTTTTATTCTAAAAAATTAATGGAAACATATTGTACAATAATTAGCTTAAATGAGTCACCTAAAAAGATGGAGTGAATTATATAATAAATTTAAGGTATTGCTATAAAATCCCGCAAACTATCTTGCATGCAAATGTCAGCCTTATTGCCTTTACTAATTGGTTTTGCATTGAGGCTTAATCAGAGAGCGAGTTCTATCGAAGAATTTCATGCAATTGCTTTAACTATCAATATATCTTATTCACCAATGCTTAACACTAATACTGACAAACTTAACGATTTTTTATTCATTTCAATGTAATATAATAAAAACTACATTTAAAAATGGGTACGAATTACGCTTCCCATTTTGAACTATTCTAAGACAATGCGGTATTATTCTTAAAATATACCAAAATATGACTATATTTTATAATATACTATAGGTGTTTATAGGACGGATGTGGCAATATCATCTCGACTGTTGACACTGACCAAGAATAAGTATTCTTTATGAGATAGGAGATGCCTGTAAAGACATACATGCCGAATAATCTTTATAGCTTCTATGATTCCCGAATAAATGGTTGGGATCAGAAACAAAAATTGTAGAAGCTATAAAAGAAATACTTCTTACTACGTGTTTAAGTTGCTTTGGCTGACAATTTATAGTATATTTAGAACATAGTACTATATAAATATACCGTACATATCTTATGGCATAAATTTTATTTTTGCCAATATAATATTAATTAGATATGTTAATAAAAATTAATAGTCGAGTGTGCTCGACTGTAGGATACCGACTTGTTTAGGCTTAAAAAATCCTCTCTAAGTTTAAATAAACACTGGTTTTACTATATTTTCATATATGGTTCATGTCATAGTGAAGTCTTAAGCATATAACTAGAAAACGAACACTATACATGCCTAAGCGTTTACATTTTTGAATATAATATAGCAAGGCAAGATAAAAAAGATTCGGAATATTGTCAAGTTCGCCCTAAAGAAAAACAATTTTAGTACCTTAAAGTTTAAAAAAAATCTGGGATAAATAAATAAATTTTCTGAAAACTCAAATGAATATTTAGAAAAGGAACTTGCTTTCACGATTAGTTAGTCGATGACAAAGTTGATTTGTAGGTCAACAAAGGAGGATCAAATCAATGCGACGCTTAGCATTACGGGGACACATAGAGATGCAGTCGGAGTGGGACAAGGAAGCGTCAGTTATGAGCTCGGCATGAATGGAAGGCAACAGTGAATGAAAGTGAATTTCGACACAGAGAACAAATCAGTAGATGGAGTAAAATCAGACACCGACAGACAGACGAAGAGGGAGAAAGAGAGAAAGAAGCACACATAACACACACACAGACACACAGAGAGTCAAAATGGACACAGAGCATTCAGAGGGAGAAGGGGCATGAGGAACAATGCAGACCAGGCAGCTGTCCATGGTTAGGAGCTGGACGATGCGTGCGGCAATGCAACAAAAACCAAAAAAAAAGGCAAGGGAGATAAAAGAGAAGGGGGAAAATGCAGCAAATGCAACGAGGGCGATGTGCGATGCGTTTTATGGCAGCCACAAAATACAGCAGCAGAGTACGGTAGGAGTAAGAACAGGATCAGGGACACGCATTGAAACAATAACAGCGTGCTAAACACTGAAATATGTTGGTAATTTTGTGGCACACAATGCCAGACAGTCCGACATTCAGTCAGTCAGTCACAAACAGAGAGATAGAGGGAGAGAGAGCCCCCAACTCAGTCAAGGTCGTGGCTAAAGGCGTTGCAACGATAAAGCCGGAAATCAAAAAGACCGTAACTGATACCGAAAATGCCACCAAAAGTCAACAGACAGGAGGAACACAAAAATACAAAAAAAAAAGAGAAGGAAACAGCAACACAGACAAACACAATGAGAGAAGACAGAAAGCAGACGTAGAAGAAAAAGAAGTACGAGACGAAGAGTCGAATGTTCGTTAAACTTTATGGCAATCCTTGCTCCACACACACACACACACAAACACACTCTGTCTGAGCTTAGACGCTGCTTTTCAAGGACTTTCACCCGGTCACACATACATACAACGAGAGCGCAAAAAGAAGGCGAAAAAAGAGAAAAGCATAAAACGTAGCATACTTTTTCGAGCGAGTCGCATGAGTTTTTCCACGTTTGCCACGTTTGCTTGCTATCTCTGGCATTTTGCTTGCTGGACTTGCCACTTGCCACTTGTTCTTTGGCCAAATGCTTTTGCCGCTTTTAGCTTTTTTGAAGGCAACGCTCTTACTCTTACTCTTCGACTCTTACTCTCGCTCTGCCCCACACACAGAGGTGTGTGTGTGTGAATGCAAACTTTAGCCACGAAGTATGCAATATATTTTTGGGTCTAGACGCTGCTCGTGTGACTCCTGTGTGTCTGTCTCTCAGTCTCTGCGTCTCTTTCTGTGACTGTGCGAATGTCTGGTGGCATCGTCTACGTTTTCAATTTTACAGCTACGATGGGTTCGAGCCTTGGCAGCCCCCCTAAATGGGTCAAGGCCTTCATATTTTTCACACTTTAAACACATTCGCTGTGGCTTTAAAATTTGTTGCCCAACTGTTGCTGCTGCTGCTACTGGTGCTACAGTTTGCCAAAAACCGGAAATGCAGCAAATATTGCGTATACGAGTCGAGTGTGTGTCGGCCAAAAATCTCCTCAAACTCACCCACATCCTGCTTCGTTGCTCCGACCTCAGCTCCGGCTCCTGGCTCAATGCCAACAACAGGCGCGTTTGTAAACACAACAAATAACAAATTTTGTTTGCACGCCTATATGTGCGTGTGTATGTGTGTGTGTGTGTGTGCCGGCATATTTTTTGGCGGCCGGCAAAACGCATTGTAGTGATTTTCGCCTAGCCTAACTATGAAATCGCATGTGGTCCAGTCGAACACCACTTGCATTGCCCCCGTTGCGGTCTTCCCTCACCCTCTTTGTGTGTGCGGCTTGTTTGCGGATAGTCACTTGTCGTTATGATGATTCATGTGGCATGCCACGCACCCCAGCCTGTTGAGTGTTGCTGTTGCTGTTGCTATTGCTGTTGCTGTTGAAAACGCGCTCAATTGGAATGCTAATTTGGCTGAGAGAACGAGCTGTAGCCAACACTCGCATTAAGCATACGCCGCGTTGTACGCAACTTTAAAGCGATTCCAATTGCTACAACTCTCTTTTAAATTGCTCTTCGCATTGTGAGGGGGCGAAGTCAACGTCCGGTCAGTGAGCTTAGGCAAAGCTAAAGCCGATTCTGACAGAGAATACTCGAATGTTGTCAACTGCAGTTACCTCAATGTAATATGCTCGAATACTCTAAAATGTTGAAGAAAGTGTCACAATTTAACTGAGCTTTTACATTTATACTTGTAATACAAAAAATTAGAGTAACAAAAATGCGTATACGAAATATGTGATTGTATTTTAAATTGTAAATCAAATTTTGCGTATACTTAACGTGGTTTTTTATTTACAATTCTTTTATTTCTTTAACTTGACTATATTTTCTTCTACTATAATAGAGTTTATTCTTTGATAATAGCTATATTCTTATATAGTTATGTATGTAATAGTTTTTTATATTATTTAACTACGATTAAATTTCTTACTGAATTATTATATTTTTATATTTTCGAAATGGACTTTATTTATATAATTGAATTTAATTAAAATTTTTCTAATAACATATATAATATAAATTAAATTTTTTAAAATATATTGAATTATATGAATAATATAATAATTATAGTAGAAATTTAATTCAAATAAATTAATTAAATTAATTATTATATAATAATTAAATTAGAAATTCAGTTAAAATTTAATTTAAATTAATTATTATATCAATATGCTCTATATTTATGTAATTCAATTTGGTTTTTGATTATTTTATTTTATTATATATTATATTATTTTGAATAAATCGAATTCTAATATAAGATTACTTGTTTATTTATTATAAAACTTTATTTTTATCATTGCAATTGTTTTTTAATTCCACACTATGTTATTTGCAACACAAATTGTATTTAAAGTTTATTGTATTTTGTTTTTTAATTTAAAATAATGGTTTATTTGTAAAGTGGATTTCTAATAAAAATTGTATTAATCCTATTTTCAATATATCCAATTTGTATGCTATTTTATTTATCTTTTTATGTTTACTATCGCCAAATTAAATATTTGCATTAAAAGGTGTTTTCAGTGGTTTTCTTTATTATTTTTTTTGTTCTTTTTCGAAGTGCAAATAGTTGTGAAGTTCATTAAGTAATCGGTGTTGCTCTGCAAAACTGTCCGCGTCTTGTTTGCTCTCTCCACTCTCCACTCTTCACTCTCCATTCTCCACTCCAGGTTTGTTTAACCCCTAACGGTGTTCGGGTTTGAGCCACCCGTGTTTATCAATAAATTGGCAGCCTTGCCTCAAACGACAGCGGGGAGGGGGCGGAGAGTGCACAGAAAATAAAAGAAATGTCGCTGTTCAGCCTAACCAAAAATCAAGAAAATAAAAGAGAGGAACCCAAACACACATACACCAGCACACTCACACACACATACTTTTGCATATATGCAGAGGGAAAATAAAAATTCAAAAAGTCAATCGCACTCATAAAAAAAACGTCGCATAAAAAATTGTCAAAAATCAACTATAAAAATTTTTTGTGGACGCTCGCATTGCCAATAACGTCGCCGTCGCCGTCGCCGCCAACGACGCTGCAGCTGCGACTGCTGTTGTTGTTGTTTTGTTGTTGTTGTCGCTTTGGTAGGCGGAGTCATGTGTGAGTATTTTTTATTGTACGAGTAGTTGCAGCTGTTGTTGTTGTTGTTGTTTTCACTCGCGCTGTGTTACTGTGCGGCCATTGCGTAGTTTTTTGCTCACATTTGTCTTTTTAGCAAAGGGGCGTGTGTAGGCAGACGGTTGGAGCTGGAGCTGTAGCTGAAGCTGGAGCTGCTGCTGGATTGGGCGAATTGGAAAAGTGAACCTGGATTCTTGATCCAGGGCAGCGGAATGCTTGCTTGCCTGCTTTCCTGCCCCTGCCTCGCCAGTGCTCGAATAACAAATGCATTAACTCTCAACGCAGATATCAGTAATAATAAATATATATACATAAAAGCCAACAATCAGGAGTCAAAATTCATGCGTAAATGAGGAATATCCTGCGGTTGCCGTGGCACTTCACGGCTCTCTGCTTTTTTCTCGGTTAATGATTTACCAAATTATGTAGCCGCAAATGTAAAATTGTATATGTATGTACACTTTACAGTCCTGGCCAAGCTCAAGCAGAAGCTGAAGCTCTCTCCACCAGCCAGTTTGTCGCAAATGTTTATTAATTGAAAACGTAAAATTGCATTTCGCCTGTTTGGGGCTGTTGACCGCCCGTCGGCGCAATGATTTCGATAATGCGGTTGCCGCTGGCCACAAAAACAGTTTGTTGCTGTCATCGCAATGTGGATGAAGTGGAGGAAGTACGGGGGGGGATGGGCAGGTGGCGCGGGTTGCTCGGTCAGACTGGTCAGCAGTGACAACAGCAATGAAATAAACATTGCAACTGGCCGATAATTGGCGTCAGGTCAACTGCAACTGCAACAGCAGCAGCAACAGCAGCGACTGTTGCAGCAGCAGCAGCATCAGCATATGGCATGTGGCGTCAAGCAGGAAGGAAGCAAATGAGTGCGAGGATAAACGATATTCCATAGTCGACCGAATAAATTTATGCATGACTTTGAGTCATACTCATTTTAACTCATATTTACTTAATTTATATTGTTATTGGTCCACTACCAAAATCTCCGCTATGCGGTCACAATTCATAAGCCATCAATTATCGTCAAGCAAGTCAATCAAACTGATGTTGTTCATCTCTAATGTAGAGAACAATTTGAATATACTAATTTATTGCATTCATTGTTTCTCTTCAAATATACACAAACTTATTCTTTTAGACAGCTTCTTTTCATCTAGTTTTTCGCAATATGGAGTTCGATGCTTATTAAATAAGCGTTTTCATCGATTTGCAATTAGTCTATTAATATTATTTGTACTGATTGAATATCGATAATTGAAATATGGAATACGACAATCGATAATTAAGCGCCACTTGCATGTAATCAACGTTCGAAGTAGAGGGGATCAATTAATGATAGTTGGCGCCAGTTTACACAAGTTTATTTTAGCCAAAAGTTTTGATTCGAAAATAAAAGAGTATTTACATTTTCTTCCCTCATCCCTACTACTAAAAGCTCTTTCCGATTCTCCGGACGTGTCGCGAATGCAGAGGAATTTAGTAGAGAGATAACTAGTTTGATTTACATGGAATTAATGTTATAAATTTAATTATATAGAACTTATAATTACGTTTTTTACTATACTTTTATTCATAAAAGAAAGTCAATTGCCTTTTAGCGAGAATTCTTTGCATTCCTTTTAGCAGTCAAGGCATTTCGAAAGTTTTTGGTAATGAAACTTATCTCTTTTTTGTAGCACTCTGCTTCCCTGGTACAGAAAATTTTTCAGAGCTTATGCAGGGGCAATCGCAATTCTGCTTGCTTGTACTTGATGCACTAGGTGTGTAGGACATTCGATATTTATCTTACATTCGACACACTATCAATCAATATCTATTCGTTTTTGCGCGAATTTAATTATTTTTAGAGATATGAGACGCAATTTATCGGTAGCACCATCGATAGTGGGGCCACTATTGAAAGTGTCTGATGATATCGATTGTTGCTTGATACCGTCCAACTATCGATAGTGTCAATAGTCCCATCAATTGTTCTCCATCTCTAGCTTATTGTGAAATATAAGTGCAAACTAATTAATTTGGAGAAATACCTAATATAATAAGAACAAATAAATGATATCATAAATTTTCTGCAATATTTACGGAAAATTACTGTTTCTTCTGTAGCCTTTCCCCAAAAATCAATGATCAAAAGTAAGTTCCCACATAGAAACAATTGTTAATTCAATTATTAGTTAATATTAAAAAAGAAAATTGGAAAAACCTCTACATTTTTTATTTTACTACTTTCTACACTTTTCAAGAAATCGGTCGCAAAATTAATATATTCAATAAGTCTATAACAAGGAATGGTAAGTGATTAAATATTGGTTTTTTTCATATAAGCACTGGGTATACAATATTTCGGATGCAAAGTCTTCTAAGGTTCACCTGTACTACTATTTATTAAAAAATAATTAGTTAACTATACTGTTCTAACCTGCACTTTTTGCGTGACGAATTCCATGCCATTATATTTCGATAAGCACTCTGTGATAATTCAATGGAAGATTTTGTACTCTTCTTTGAGTACAGTAGGATTTACCCCTCCGCCCAATATTCTGCGTCTTTTATCAACCATTCCTCATTATGCTATCTGAATAGCCGAGCCTAATCATTGGCATCTCATTGGTTCATTCTCTTCTCATTCCAAGTAAAAATTTCCATGCTGCGATTCTTTCAGCAAGAATTGTCAACACTTTGGCAGTATTTTTCAATACATAAATTAAATCTGCTTTGGAAATCGAACTGTTTGATATAAATGTATTTGAGTATTCAAAAATAATTCACAGCCAAGTATAATTGAAGCATTCAGAAGCTTTTGGAATCGACTTTCGACATTGCAAAGCCAATTTTCAAGCTTGTTGACGTTTAATCACTTGAGTTTCATTTTATTTTATTGCATAAAACATTTACCGCACTCTCTTGCTCGCTCTCTCTCTCTCGCTCTGTCGTTCGAAATGGTTCTCCACATGGTCAACCTCTCGATTATGTGACACACCGCAAAACATTTTGCTCACCTCAAACATCAATTCGCTTTCAATGCAGCATTTTCAATTCATTTGCCACAAAGGAGACACCCAACAAATTTTTGGGGGGGGCTATCCAAAATCCCATTCAGCCCCATCCAGAAAAACTCTCGCTGCAATTTGAAAGCATTTTTGGGTAGGCTCATAAATTTCGAATTATGTGCTTTCGAATGCCTAGCACAAACTACTAGATATATGGGATAAATGTATGCATGCATCTCTATCCAACTATCCAATCTATGTATCGAGTATGCATTCTATATCTGCGAGATGTGTGTGTGTGTGAGGCTCTGTCAGTTGGCCAGCTTGTCCTCAGGACATGTTTGCACTTTAAGCCACACACACTACACACACACACACACGCATTCATGCAGTTGGATGGACTAAGAAAATTAAGAAAAATTACTTTCATGTGCTGCACACATTATATGCAACAATTCAGGCATCTCCCACACACACACTACACACACACGCATGATGTTGTGTTTATTTCAGAAATCATAAGCCATCAGGCAGCTACCACAGAGAGAGCGAGAGAGAAAGAGATAGATAGAGAGAGCGATAGAGCGTCGACAAACACCTGCCCCAAAGCGTTGAGAAAACTTCAACATGATTTTCAACATTCTACGCAAGATTTTTGTTGCAGGTATTTTGGCCCAGGCGACGGATTATGTCACATGCCAGCATTGCCAACAGAGGAGACACAGACAGAGACAGACTGAGTGCGTGGAAGTGAGATGGCAACAGTATTGCCATTGCATCTTGCACATATCCAAAATGCACTTTACATTTTTTGGGCCAACGAGTGAAGAGAACAGAGAACAGAAGACAAGAAGCGAGTCTCTCTGGGTGTGTTTATGTATTAGTTGGAGAGCATACATAAGCACATATATTTACTTAGTTTATATGCAAATTAGTTAAATGACATTTCATATTTATGTGTGTGTGTGTGTGTGTAGTATCTTTCCTTATCGGGAGCGGGGGCTGAGGTGTGAAGAGAATTTAATTGTGTGCTGAGCTGAGCTGAACTGACTGAACTGAACTCAACTTAGTTGAGAGTTCAACCGAACCGAACAAAAGAAAATGTCAGCACTTGACTGCAGCCAAACTATTGTTACAGTCACAAACTGAATGTGGAAACAGATTCAACTAGATGAGAACATATTTAGCACGCTTAATTAGTAGCAGAGCAAAAGCAAACAACGCTGCTGCAGCAGACTGACAACAACAGCTGAAATAAGAGGCCCAAGTGTGTGCGCACTTCCGCCGACAATTGCCCCACTAAAAGCCCAACATGTTGCAAGGACTCTCTCACTCTCTTTGTCTCTCTTTCTCTCTCTTTTGGTATACAACTGTCACAAGTTCTTCCTTTGGCTAATGATGTCAAATTACTTGCGGGCATTTTTATGTCATAATTAAACTGCAACAAGAGATTTTTGAGTAGCGTCAGCGCCACTTAACTTTGCAACGTTTGCAATGACGTTCCAAATACCCTGCACTCCACAAAAAAGCGTTAGTATCGGTATGTTATGTTATGTTAAGAACACAAAATAGTGTAGTCATTTACATCTTTACCAAAAAAACCACATGAAGTACTGAGTGACTTCAAATACTACTACACAAAGCAAAAAAATCTAGATTGGAGTTCTAGAATAATAAATTTTTCAAACAAAAAAAAGATTCATTAAGGTTGTAAAAAATGTTAAATTATGATTTTTATGCTAAGTATGCTATTGAAGCTTAAAAACATAACATATTATATTAAGATCAAAATGTTACTTCAAAATTGTTTTATTCTAGATTGAAAAGAAGATTACAAATCTTGATTTAAGAACTTTTTGGCATTTTGCCATGGTTTCGTTGGTTTAAGTTTCGAAGCTCTAATGAAACGTTTTATTTTTTTATCCAACAAAAATTAAAGAAAAATGAGTGTAAATTAAAAATAAATAGGTAAAAAATATATATTATAAACACACACAAATCAATTTTATTTTGAAATCCAAGATTATATTCTAGACTTTAGCACATTTCTTCATGCTTTGTAGAAATGAATAAAAGTTGTCATTGGCTTCCATTATTTGAGTTTTTAGCTTTCAATTGATAACTTTCGCAAAGAAATGAAATACACTTGTAATATACCATTTAATTTTTATTTCATTAGTACAAGATATATTTTAACATAAGTAAGTATTAGTTTCAGCAAAATCCCTAAACTTTACATTTTTATTTGATTGCTTTATTCACCTATCTAAAAGTTGTAGGCAAAATAAATATAATAAATAAGTGTCTGTAGCTTATTTCACTTTATTAATTTAATTTTTCGTTAACATTTAAATTTATAAATCAAACTATATGTATTTTAAAAAGTAACTTTTATGTACTATAGATCCGATATTCTATTGCAATTGAAGAATTCTAATGAGTAAGCTGCAGTCATGCTTCCGTTTGGTTGCACTTATTTTTAGATGCACAATTGTTGCAGCAATTGCATTTGCCCCTCCTCTGCTACCCGCACCGCGCATTCGTTGCCTTGTTAACATACTTAAATGCATACAGCGAGCTCCCCTGCTTTGCTTTGTCAGATGCATAAAAATAAACATACACATGCAGCAGCACACACACAGAGACTGAGTGCCTGGAAGTATGCAATATGTTTTTGCCATTGCCACTAATTACAACGTGCCGCTGAGTGCGAAGGATGAGCAAAGCTTCTTCTGCACTACTTGTGCCATGTAGTGCAACTTACTTGTCATCCTTGTTGTTGTTATTTGCTCGCATTGTTGGTCGTTGTCTGAAGCCTCAAAGGGTTGCCCCACAGAACCGGAACCTAAAATTAACACGCCACTTAAGTATGTTACTTGATTACTTTGAGAAAAAATTGTAAATTAATTTGAACTCCTTCTTTCTATTTTGACTTTCGGGTAAATTCCAAATCTGGCAAGTTTGCTTGCAAAACGAAATTATTTACACGACCGCAATGGGTTTTTGCGGTAACTGCCCCAAGAATGCCCGAAAATAAATAAAAATTCAGAATAATACTGCGATGGGGTCACAGGTGATTCTTTGGGTACATTCACCCGAAACGCGTAGCCATTATCAAACCAAATAGTGTACACCTTTTCCCCCTCCTACTGAGCAAGCAAGTAATATTCTTGGACCAAAAATTTGGGAAGGCTGCGCGATGGCCCCTGTTGACAATGGTCCAAAATTGTTGCGCTCTTCCCCGAACAACAAACGGGGGTAACAATACACACACATACAGATACATCGTATGTATAATATATACATTTTATTGCCCTGGTAGTTGAAAGGAAATGAAAATGGTTTTATGCGGTTACGACAAAAAGTATGCAATACATTTTTTTTCTCTCTGCCCGCTATGCCCATCAGCAGACAGCAAACAGCAGCAGCAGGTAGCGACCAAGCCAGTGAGCCAGCTGGTCCAGCGCAAAAAGTTTAAATAAATGTTTGATGAAATGCACAATTTGTATGACACCGCCATCCATCCACTCCACTCCACCCACTCGCTCGAATATTCCGCCTTCCTACACGAGTTAAATGTTAATAAAAACAACCCATGACCCAAGCGGTTATTTGAAATATATTTTCGAATTGCAGCTGCTTCCACATCCGCTTCCAGTTGCCAATACCTCTTTATGCAATTAAACTAATTTTCGTTTATGCAAGACAACTTATTTTGCATCGAACGCGAACAACAACAACAACAACAGCTGAAATCAAACACGCTACAACTTGTCCTCAACTGTCCTTTGCCTGCACATGTCAATCGGCTGAGCCATCGATTTAATTTCGCGACGTCGCGACTGCAGCTGCTGCCGCTGCTGCTGCGGATGCTGATGCTGCTCATCAGTTCCTTATTTACAAAAGAAATCAGGCAATTTGCATTTGTCTCTTTTGGTGTTTCTTTTTTGTTTTTCGGTACGTCAAGTACACCGAGACGAGACATTTTATGTACAGTGGTCCAAGTGTTATGCAAAAGTTAACCAATTAGCAATCTATATTCTTTTAAGTAAATTTAACTTTGGTTATTGAAAACTGAAAAATTATAATCCTTTTTATCAGATTATAGTAATTTGAAAGCTATACGTTCAAATTTCAGTAAAGACATTTTGGTTGCCATTGTAAAAAAAATTTGTATTTTTTAAAATAATACTTTTGTAAGGGCAAAAACGATTACTTACTTCGACATTTAGTTGCTTTGGCTTTCGTACTCATACCAAATATATACTTTGGTATTTTTTTAGTATTTTGTATGATATATGATAAACGAACTGTTTTGATTTCATTCAAAATGGGTAGAGGTATATCACAAGCGAGCACACTTGACTGTAGCTTTCTTAATTGTTATATTGGATATTATTTTTAAGCAAGAACAATATTTGTGTTTAATATTATATATATACACATTTTAGATACAGTGAAAGTTAAGTTAAGTAACGAAAGTTAAGAAGTCATAAATTTGAATTTTTCGACTTGGCTTAGAAAATTTCTTGTACATTTGCGAATTTCAGAATATTACAACTCTTTCTCATCAGCCTAATAGTGCCTATTTTTGAAAATATTGTTTGAATACTATGTTAAATCATCGTAGCAAATTAGTAGATTTTTGTCATATTTTGGTTCTTTCACATTTTTTGTATATTTTTTACTGATATTCACTTTTTAGGTTTATTTTTTCAGCAATCTGCATTAGGTATTTATTTATTTCAGTATTCGGTGTACATAATGACAGACAAATTACTAATATTTAATACCAAACTTCAAATTTGAAAAGCATAAAACAATCATTCATTATTAGTAGACATAATATATCAATTTTTAGTATTTTTAATTTTAAATCTTACCAACAATTTATCAGTTTTAAGGTTAAAAAATTTTTTTTTAATTTTTAGTTTTGTATAATAAAGATTACAGTATTATTTCATTTTATATACATTATATCAATAATATATTTGTATTATCATAAAAAAACGATGAACTTGAAGATATTCATTATAGCCACTCCCATCTCATTAATAATGGAAGGTAGTGAACCAGTGTAAGCTGGCCAGCTGTTTTGCATCCAAGCGAAGAAGCTGAAGCCACCAACAAAGTCAAATTGCCAAGCGCTGTGCGGATTAATTCATTACACAAACCCGTTCAGCACAAGAAATAATAACAACAATCAACATCGCAGCTCAGCTCAGAGCTCAGGGCTCAGTAGCAGGTCGCTGCTGAATGTGCTGCCAATTTACCAGTTCTTTTTTTTCGGTGAGTGGGGAGGGGAGTAGGAGCTCATACTCTTTGCTTCTTAATGCCCCCGAAAACTCATTTGAATTTAGTTTTCATTTAATTTAATTTAATTCTCTTTTGGCTCTGCGCTTCTTTCACTCTTCGTTTTTTGCTGTTTTTGTTGTTTTTTTTTTGTACGTTTTGCGCTTTGGTTTTCCTTCATTACGCTTTGGCTGGCGTTGCAGGGCGCATGATGATGATGATGCCTGATTTTCATTAGTTTTTTCCTTATAAGTTTCAAATCGATAACGAGCATTCGTCGAAATCATATACATATATGAGTTGGCCACTCACCGGAGTGGGTCCAATTCCAGCTCTCGTAATCTCTGTTGGCAGATGAGCAGCTGCCACAGTTGGCTGTGAAGTTGACGCTGAAGCTGAAGCTAAAGCTGTTGCCTGGCATGCGCAGTGACTGTGTTTAGCCCACGGGCTAAGAAGCAGTTGTGAGTTATGTAAAGCGGCGCTGCAATGACATAAATTGTTTGCTTTGTTGTGCTTGATTTCATCAGCAAGGGGGGAGGCAAAGTGTTTGTGCAGACCACCAAAGAGCAGGCATGGATGCCATTACCATTAGATAGGTGATTCCTCAAAACACAGACATCTCTGTGGCTGAAAGCGAAACAGATTTAACCCTTCTATTAAGTGATGAAACGGAGCGGTTCAATTAATTGTAAATAATAATTCATCTGTTTTATTAACTAATATTATAATAGACGAAAACGCGATGTATCTTTGGACAGAAGAGGAATAGGACTGTTAAGATAAAATTTCTGTAACATATTTTATACTTTGCTTAACATTAAAATATTAATAACAAATATCACTTTTAAAAAAGGAGTAAATATCCCATAGTGCATTAATTAAGTGTGACCAGCTTATTCTCCAGTGAAATGCTCGCATTTTTGGGTTCGATTGTTATTCACCTAAAATACATTAATTAAGAAATACTTTGTATTTATATAAGGAAATATAATTAATTTTAGAATGTCGATAAACAACCGACAATTTTTTGGTACTTGTAACTAAAAACCTTTAAGAAAATTGGTGAATATTAAAAGATTTCACTCATCTACATCCTGAGGACAACTCCACAGACAGCGAGCGCTAAAAATTTTCCAATTTGCAAACAACGAACAAAGACAAATTAGCATACGTTTAGCTCGAACTCAAGACAACAATCTATCCAATACTCAGTCAGTCAGTCAGTCAGTTCCCCTGTCCAAGCACAAATACCGCACTTCCCCTGGACCAAACAACAACATCAAAATTAACCCTTTTTCGGGGTAAGGCTGTCAGCGTCGACGACGTTGTCTCGTCCGACACATAATTAAAATGCATAATTATGCCGAAAATGCGACAACATTTCAGGCCAAATTACGACAAATGCTGGCGCCGCATTTAGAAATGCAAATCAATTGATGGCCACATATTAAGAATGGGGGGGGGATGGCAGATATAGAAGTTTGGGTTGGGTTTTTGTTTAACGGGTTGGGGGCATGTCTCAAGTAGGCACAACCCAAAGAGTCCGGCGTCCGGCATCCGGCATTTGACATCCGGCTGGCATTATCATTTGGATACGCAATGCTACCAAAAAATCTACTTCTGATTAGCATAAAATTTCATTCGACAAAAGTTTATTGAGTTTTGCATTAATTGTGAACCGGCCCCAAAAACCCTTTAAGATCTGACTGTCTGTCTGTGGCCAAATGATGAGGGAGGATGAGGTGCGGTAAGGTGCGTAGACAATTAATCTGGAAATTGGGCAATATTTGACTTTTGTAGTCCTCCCACTCTTCCTTTTCCTTTAGGCGAACTTCATCATCATCTGGCTTTTTAATGGCCAAATTTGAATTGCAAATATCTGGGCGCTGGTTTTTGGCCGTTTTTGGGTATTTCATGTTGACATATCGAGCCCCATATACTATAATGAATGCTTAGCTGCAATTTTGCGTATTTTCCCGACTTCCATTGTTTGTCATTATTATTGTTAATAATATGCAGAATATTGCAAAGAAATTTCAATTGGTCACGGCTCTAATTAATATTGTATTACTCAAGTTGAAAATGTATTTTCTACTTCAATTTTTCTTATCAAAGGATCTTTACAATATTCGAACTATTCATTTTAATGTTAAATTGTTTATCGCTTGCACATTGTTTTTGTAAAATGATACACAGAGATTAGAAACAAGCAAAAACACCGTTAGATTTATTCTTAATTATACCCGCTACCCATAGGGTAGAAGGGTATTATAACTTTGTGCCGGCAGGAAATGTATGTAACAGGTCGAAGGAGGCATCTCCGACCCTATAAGTATATATATTCTATATATATAGCCATGTCCGTCTGTCTGTCTGTGTGTCTGTCCGTCTGTCCGTATGAAACACTGGATCTCAGAGACTATAAGAGATAGAGCTATAATTTTTTTTCGACAGCATTTGTTATGTTTGCACGCAGATCAAGTTTGTTTCAAAATTTTGCCACGCCCACTTCCGCCCCCGCAAATCAAAAAAATCGAATAACAAGCTGCGAATTTTGGTGCAGATAATAATAACAATAGTGTTTATGATTCCTGAAAATTTGCGATCCGATAAAAAATGTGGAAGTTATTAAAGAAATACTTTTGTATGGGCTAAAACCCCTACTTACTAGGGGTCTCATTTGCTTTGGCCGACAATCTGGTATATTATGCCGTCTATGGTATATTTTGAATGTAGTACTATATCGTTATACTAAATATACCATTTGGTATATTTTACAGCATTTTGTAGTATTTTTAGTATATTGTTAGTATTTTACAGTGTTTTCGGTATATTTTAAAAATAATACCGCAATATTTTGCTTTTATTCAAAATGGGTAGCGGGTATCTCACAGTCGAGCACACTCGACTGTAGCTTTCTTTCTTGTTTTTGGTTGTTTTCGTATTTTTACTCGATTTGGCTGCACACCGATTTCTTCGAAATCGTTTATACATTTTGTGAAAAGAGAGTTTAATTAAGTTGATTATTGTAATATTAATGACAATACACTAAAACTATTTAAATCTAATTTTTGTTGTTAGAGGATCTTGAAGTTTTAAAGTAGATAAATCTTATCCCTGTTTAAAACATACTACAAATATTCTTATAACATATTTTTCCATTGAAGTATTAGTAATATGTAATATTTTAGCAACTTATGATATTTGAATTGTTTACATAACTATTTTATATAGAATTATTAATTATTTAACTATTAATATTAAAAAAATATCTATTTATTTTTATACATTTTTTCCTTTAAATAAATTTGAAGAAACAGCTTCGCTCCGACTTGCTTAAATTGCAGTTTGTCGAGCAATTAGCAAAGCTGAGTAGCAATTTGGTTAATTAGAAAATTACATTTTGGACGCGCACTAATTTCAGGCAAATAAATTGAGCACACCTTCCAGCAGCTAGAAGCCTTCCAGAGGGGGCAGGGCAGGGCAGGGGCAAGAGGACTGCTGCCCTTTTGGCTATAACACAATCATACTTTTAGGGGGAGCGGGAGGTCGCATAACTTTGCACTAAAATTAACCTCTAACCTATTTTAGCAGCTGCTGCAGCCGGCAGCCCATAATGAAGGATGCGATGCCGCGGATGCAAATGAAGTGCTGCAAGATGCTAGCCACAGAAGCAGCTGTGTGTGTGTGTGTGGCATGTTGCATAAGCAAATGCCAAAGGACACGCCCGGTGAACGCGTAAAATTCTCAGCTCCATTCACAGCCACATGAAACCTTGGCTGTTCATCATCATCATTGCCATCAGTAGCAGAGTAGTAGCAACCATCGTCATTATGGCGGTGCGAACATGCCACACACCTTGCCTTGCCACCTTGCAGCAGCTTCTACTTAATTGCACGAATTTCATTTTGTGTAAATTAACAGCAATTTTAGCAGAGGTCACCCTGCGATAGTGCAGCAGCAGGAGTTGTGGAAATGTGGCGAATAAGTGAGCGGAAATGGCAACCGAATCGCTGCTATAAGGATGCTCACCAAGTGCTCATGAAACGGATCCTTTGAGGCAGGCACCCTTAAAAGCAGTTATTGCACTGAGTTTGAGCTTCACTATACTTTGGCAAATTTCTCGAATATAAATCAATGGAGGAAAGTGCATTAATTTCACACTAATTGACAGCAACACCAACATTTTATTCACTTCTTAATGCATGATTCAAGGTTCTGTTTGCAAGTCAACGACAAATTTTAATTCAGCCCAGAAAATGCATAATCATGCGCGTGTTGCACACTCACGGGGGAATTCCAAGTGTGTTTTGCGTATGTGTGTTGAGTGTTGTGTGTCAAGAGAGGCAAATACGTGATTCGAATCATAATGTTTGCCAAAGCGGTGAAAACTATGTCAAGCTGCCTGTAAAATAAATCTGTAATACGTTTAAATGCACGCATATAATCTTAATTCAGGCCAAAGGTGAATTAAGCTTTAGAGCCAATTAGTTGCTGAAGGGCATATGTATATTATGACCAAGGTAGAAAAGCAAAGCATTTCATGCTTATTTAACAAGAAATCCTTTCGGTTATAGCAATTAAATATCAATTAAAATGCATAAAAACAAATTTGCAAATATGTATTCAAAGTTTTCTTAGTAAATGGTATTACTACATATGCTTGATCACCTATGTTCTCTGGGTCTAAACAAAATTCATGAAAATATTAACAACATTCACATTCAAATTAACTGTGATGGTAATACTAGAAAATCAAAACTTTCTAGTTATTTCCCTTTTGCACGTAGTACATTTTGTTATACTTTACCCATATTAGTATAAACAAGTGAAAAACTTAAAAGTCAAGTGGGAGATACCCGCAACCCATTTGCAATGACAGCATAGCAGTGCTGTATTATTCTTAAGATATACAAAATTAATTGATAAGTTAAAAATATTAAAATACATATAAGATAGATATTTGGTATATTAACATACTGCTACATTTAAAATATATAACTAAATATACTAAAATATAATAAACTGTCCGACAAAGTCTGTTAGACACAAAGTTATAAAGGTATAAAGATGATGGTTAGGAGTTATTTAAGCATCAACTATATTGCCCAAAATCAGGTATAAAGGTACACGTATGTCGATGTCAATTTGTCGGTACATCTATAGTATAGATTGGTATAAAAAAATACTAAGGGAATGATAGGTAAACTTCTGGCACAAAGAATGCTTTTGATACTATGTATACTTTTCGAATACTGACAATAAATTACTTTTGGCACAAAACAATCATGATGTTGGTATATTTATGGTGTATATTCGGTATATTTATAGATATAGTTTTTAATGAGAATGGGTGGCAAGCATCTTTCTTAAATGATTTAACTTTAGTATTTATTCGGAAATTATACTCAAAAACATATTAATTATATTTGCAAATATAAAAAACAAAAGGCTTTGTATATTCAAATATTTAAAAATGTACCTCAAATCGATTGAAGAACAAATGGTCTATTCATAAATATTTGAAGTCAATGTAAAGCGACAATTGGCATTTGCAGCACCTTTTGGTGACTCATCTTTGGACGCGAAATAAATTTGATATCTCATGGCAGCCGAGAGATATTTTGGTCTCTCTCTCTGTCTCTCTCCACCCAAACGGGGCAACTTTTGCAAATGGCTCTTTGCTTTGCTGCTGCTGCTTAACAATCCAACCTGTGCCCCAACCGTTGAACATTTTTAATTTATTACGTCTGTCGATGATTTTTCTACTACTTTTTATGGCGATTTAAGCGCAAACGGCAGCAAGCAACATTTTCCCATTCCCATTCAGTCAGATGGTCCCCAAAAATCAAAAAAAAAAAGAGAAGAGAAGCAAAGTCGCATATGCATACGAGGATGTGAGTATCTATGTGTTCAACTGTGTATGTGTGTGTATCTGTGTAAGTGTATGCATACATACAATACGAGCCGAAATCGCGAATTCGTAATTTTGCATTTTTATACAAATTCCGCGATTTTGTTCTTATTTTGTGTGATGCGAGAGACGGGGGAGAGGGGGAGAAATGGCAAGAAAAGACACAACAAAAATGTGTTCGAAAACCCCGAAACAGAAGCGAAAAACTTTTTTTCAGTCCATATACATATATATAGGAATACTGCAAATGGACAGCGGGGATCGAGCAGCAGAGAAGCAGCAATGGGAGCAGCAGCTATGGTCAGCATTGTTTTCCTTAATTAATGTTTAATCAGCAGGACTCGACGAGCCCCGTTGCTGACCAAAGCAGCGAACCACATGCGATAATGGCCAAAATAATAAAAATCAACAGCTGAGCCGCAGCAGCAGCAGCAACAGCAACTCATACCCTACAATTTTCTCTCTCCCCTCCTCCACCCTTACAAAATGGGGTATGTATGTGCTCCCGTTGAGGGGGGGGGGGAGCTTAATGCTCGGGTGTGCGGCTTAAGGTGGCGCGAATGCCAAACGCGTCCTGCGTCGTCTTTGACGTTTTTTGTTTTATTCTGTTTTTGGTGTTTTTGTCGAATGCTTTTCTTTTTTCGCTAGTCGTTTTTTCTTTTTTTTTTTGGTTCGTTCTTGTTTTTTGCCAATCTCTACTGAACCGAAACCCACGCGTTGTTTCGAGCGCTGCCTCGGTCGAAGGGGGTTTGGGCTTGAGCCGTTGTCCGAGTCTCTCGTTTGGACGCGATGCAAAAACGTAAATGAAAACAAATTCGCGGCCAAGAAAAAATTAACAAAACACAAAACAAACTTTTGGGCGCACGTGAAGCATTCATTGTTGTTGCTGTTGCTGTTGCTGTCGGGGAGATGGAGATGGAGATGGGAACCGGGTGCTCATTCTTATGCACGAGGACTGTTGGTTTACCCCCCCACCTGGTCGGAAAGAGTATGGGATGTGGGGGGGAGTGTGGTACATGGGGAGCTGTCGCTGCACATTTTCACAACGCGCGCGTACTCATAATCAGCAAAAGAGAAAGAGAGCCAAACTCTGGGTACACTCTGGGTACACTCTGGGTACATTGTTGGCGCTTGTCTCAGGGGTAAAAGGGTGGCGACCATTTGGTCAAGCACTGACCAACCCCCTGTCGAGTATTTTCTCGCAGGCAAAATAAAAATGAGCAAGACGAATTCACGCGATATAAAAAGAATTTGTATGCATACATAACTGTCTATGGGTGCGTGTTGTATCTGTATTTGTGACTCTCTGTGTGTGTGTGTCCAACGCTAAAAATGGCAATGCAAAATTTTTGACTGGAAACAGCTAAAGTCCAGGTTGAGCTTCAGCTACAACTTCAGGTTCTGTTGGAGGTGGTGGCCAGACGACAATCGAATGGTTTGCGTTTATTTTTATTTTCATTTTTTATTTTTGACTTCCTCTTTCTATTTTTGTTTTTTTTTTTTTTTTGGCAGCAGAAGTAGAAGGAAGAGCACGGAGAACAGCTAGGACAATTGGACTTGGTGCGCTGGTCAATTGCAAGCCAAGTTCTCGCTTCGTTTTAAAGTGGGGGAGAATAGTTCTAATGGTCGTGGCACGTTGGAATAGACTCGTATGTGTATCTGTAGGCTTTCATTATTGTAGCATGGTTTCAACTCTTTTCGGTGGACAATTGGATTGATGGTAGTTTGCGCAAACGTTTCAGGTACAGTTGTAAAACGATCAACGAAAATAAAGCGATTTAATCGATAAACGACAATTGGATTTAGTAGAAAGCTAAATCGCAAGGAAATAATTTAAGGGTAGCTAGCGTCCTATATTATTGTAGTATTACTGAACATCTATATCATCTTAAAAAATACTATAATAAAAAATAATAAGGCAGAAACGATATTTTTCGTTGTCTGTCCGTCTATATGAACACCTAAATCTCAGAGACGATAAGAAATAGAGATATAATTTTCGACAGCACTTGCTATGTTTGCAGGCAGATTAAGTTTGTTTCAAATCATTGCAAATCAATAAAAATTGAATAACGAATATAATTGAAGCCTCGATTCTTGGCTCATACAATAACAACTATACCCTTAATTATTCCTGTGATTTTGGTTGCGAGCAGTTAAAAATTGCGAAACTTATTTAAGAAATACTTTTGTATGGGAAAAACGCATGCTGAATTGCTTTGGCTGACAATCTGGTATTTTTTTTATAATATGGAATAATTTTAATGTAGTACTCTAGCAATATACCAAATATAGTCATTGATAATTTTTTCTTTTTGTGAAGTATTAATTTAGTATAGTTTTTTTTTGCTTTTAATCACAATGGGTAGCGGGTATCTCATTGTCGAGCACACTCGACTGTAGCTTTTTTACTTGTTCTCTTATTGAAAGAAGCGGGGTAAAAGGTATATTATAGTCAAGCATACTCAACAGTAGCTTTTTTATTTGTTTTTAAGATAAGGATCAACATAAAGAATAAAACACAATAGAATTTCAAAGGATAAGTCAATATAGAAGTACATTCGACTTTGCTTAAGTCGATTGTTACTCGATTTAACAAAAATATGCAAACCTATTACAGCTTATAGGCAACGGGGAACATTACAGTCAATAAATAATTTACTAATTTTTAATAATAAGTAATAAGTTAAACATAAAATTATAAAAGCTCCCAATTACTTATTAAGCTTTAGAGCTAATCATAGCTTATACCTTATTCTAATTATTAAATTAAATTAACGTGAGGCTATTTTTTGTTACATCTTTGATAAAATATCTTAAATAGGTATGCTGGTATAAAGTAGTCCTTTATTCTATATATAAATTAGGTAAAAGAAAATCTTTCGAAAAATGCGAAAAATGCAATTCACAGTTTTAGGATGAAGTTAGAAGAAGTATGACCCCAAAACAAACATTTTTATCAAGAATTTCCGAACAATAAATGTATTTATATTTTTTGAATCAATTGTCTGTTAAAATAAATAAATATATACTATATAATCTTCACTATAAAAACAATAGCATTTTTATAGTATGCTAACACTCTCAATTATTTTATAGCAATATTTTCAAACAGGTCAAGCGGCCTTAAAAATATAAATACAATATTCAATAAAAATATGCTTCTAATAGACGTAACTAACAAATGCTTCCAATAGAGGAATCTGTAAATAAGACTACGAATAGCCAATGCGGCTAACAAAAATAAACTCGAATGATAATGGATGGACAACCGGTAAATGCATATTTCCCTTCAATCAAAAAACACTTGGCCATCAGTATGAAAAGCATTTGAACTAAACCAAGTTCCTAGAATGAAAGGCCATTTAAAGTGGAAGAAGGAGGGGAAAAGAGAATGAAACGAAACGAAAAGAAAAGGGGAGTGAAAGATGCAATTGAATTGCAGTCTGGACTAACCAGGCGTAATTCTTTGCTTAAACTTCACCCAACATTTTGAGGGGAGCAACCTTCAAAATTTGTTGGCATTAAAAATCAATAATCGATTCGTTCAACCTGTTAGAAAGAGAGTGTGAGTCGAAGACAGCTCATATTGTATGTGCATAAGTGAGTGTAACTCTTATATAAAGAAACATACTATACATATATACAGATATATATATACATGTTGGTGAGTGCGATGGAAGTATAAGCCTTCTTCATACCTGGCTGTAGCTTAACAGTTTTCAGTATGTGGCTGGAAATTCTAATTTACTTAAATTACATTTTATTCCATTCAATAACTTAAAATGACTTTTGAATGCGCTCGACACGGACACGTAACCGAAAACTTACATGCACAAAGACTGAGAAACAGAGACGGAAAATGGCAATGGCGAGTGCGAAAGAGACGGATGGCAGGCGAGCGAGAGCGAGAATGAGATGGAAAACTTTTACGACGTAATGAAAACCTCCGAAATGTATGCAATGGAAATGCATTTTGAGGCATCCCCACCCAGCCCAGAGAACCAAACGAAACCCCACCAGCAACAGAGCACCTTCTCGCTCCCCTCACCCTCTTCACCCGAGAACACAAACCTAAAACCCAAACCCTTTCAGCAACACGACTGCAACTTGTACTAATAATAATGCAAATGTCTGCCTGTCATTTCTGTTCATTTACTTAAAGTTCCTTCAACCCGCACCCCGCTCTCTCTGACACACACATACACACACACACCGATGCACGCACATGGATGAGGGAGAAGGGGAAGGAGGGTAGCGAAGCAAGAACTTAACTACGCATACTAATACATGCATAGTAAACCCCACCGAAAATGCAGAGCAGAGTTTTTGGGTCCTTTAACTGAATTAACTTGTACGGCATGGCCAACAGAAGCCAGAGAGCTCCCTCCCCTCTCCTGATGGAGGAACTGGAGGGGAGCGAGAGGGAGAAAGAGGGGCAGCAACACTAACCAACTATTGTGCGTCACACGACGAACCAAAATCCAGGCCCAAGTTACGTTCTCATAACATTTTCGTTTGTAAATTTTGAATTTTCGTAATTCCAAATGAGAATGCAAGGCAGCATTGCCGCATGCCCCCGCTACCCCGCCACCCTTCTCCTTCGCTCTTTTCCCTCCCCCCTCGACCCGCACTGCGGCAGACTTAGACTTGGTCATTTTATGCGTTTGATGCTAATTTTCCAAGGCGGTTTGGCAGTGTTGGCAAGGACGCTGCTTTGGTATTGGTGTTGTTAGACAACTGTGTGCATGTCTGCTTGTGTGTGTGTGTGTTGCAGTGTGTGTTGGTTGGTTTCCGTTCTGGCTCTGGCTCTGACTCTGACTCGGGGCAAAGGAAGGCGAAGGAGGTGTGGCTGGTAGCTTTGTTAATGCCAAAAACTTAAGCAGCCGTAGCGTCGTCGTCGTCGTCGTCGTCGTTGTCGATGTCCAAAAAGGGGTAAGGCGTTGTGTATGAGTGTGAATGTACACTTGACTGTATGTGTGTGTGTGTGTGTGTGAGGACAGATTTATAATTGTGCGTTGTTGTTGCTATTGTTTTTGTTGTTGTTTCGTATATAGAGCGACAGCAGAAGCAAAAGCAAAAGCAGCAGCAGCAGCAAGTCATCTACATGAGTGCAAGTAGCTGGCTGCATGTCCTGACGCTTCCTGCTGCCTGTCCAACACAAACGTGCTGTTATTGTGGTTGTTGTTGTTGTGTTTGCAGTTATCGGTGCGGAATAGGCTTTTGTATTTGCGCAAAATAAGGAAAATGAAGAAGCACCAGAAGCAGAAGCAGCCATTGCCACTGGCAGAGCAGCAACAGCAAAGTCCACTGCAACAACAACAACAACAACAACAACAACAACAACAGCAGCAACAACAACAACAGCAGCAGCAACAACTGCGACAGCGACAGTGGCAGCTCTTAATATATGCAGACAAGTGCTTAATTAAGACAGTGGCGTCGACGAATAGAAATATGATCAACAAAGGGGATCTGCACAGTATTAAGAAAGTCTTTAGCTTGACTGCCAATTCAATGATTACTATACTATACTATATCTCAGCAGCAAGATGTGTATGTCGAGTGTGCTCGACTGTGAGATACTCGCTACCCATTGCGAATAAAGGCAAAACAGTGCGGTATTAATTTTAAAATATACCAAAATTAATATAGCACAATAGACTAGAAATATACCAATTGACATATTTAGTGTATTCATTTAGTACTTCGTTCAAAATACATAGAATTGTGAATGAAAGCAAAACAGTGCGGTATTAAATTTAATATATGCAAAAATACTAAAAATATACTGAATTAAATATACCAAATGATAGATTTGGTAGATTCATACAAGAATTCTAAAATTATACCAATTGACATATTTAGTATATTCATTTAGTACTTCGTTCAAAATACTTAGAATTGTGAATGAAAGCAAAACAATGCGCTATTAACTTTAATATATGCAAAAATACTAAAAATATACTAAATTAAATATACCAAATGATATATTTGGTAGATTCATATAAGACTTCATTGAACGTGCATAAAATTGTGAATTTGAAAAATACTAAAAAATATATTAAATGCTATATTTGGTATATTTAACCTGACAATCTAGTATATACCAAATATAGCTCTATTTTGATGAAATATTTTTCAAATGCTTTAAGAAAGTCTCTTGTATAAAATAAAGTTCTTTTTATTTACTTAAATTACTTCCTAAATGATTGTATGCATACAATATTAAATTGTATTGTTTCCATATTTATAGCTTAGTCAATAAATACTTTGATTCTCAATTTAAAGATTTCGTACTTACCTCTGTCATCCCCTCGTCGATAGTTCCAATGAATAGAACTACGCCACTGTGTTCGACTAATTCATTTAGACTGCAATAGTTCATTTATATATAGAAAAGCGAACGCACACTGGGATTGGAATTGGGATTGGAAGTGGGTCTGGGACAGCTTCAAAGACATAGACTGAGACAGAGACGGAGGCAGAGGCAAAGACAGGAAGAGGGACTGAGGCAGGGCCAAGCCCAAAAGCCCACTTATGTATTATATGCGAAAATTTAGTTATGTACATGCAACTAAATACATGCACAGACGACAGACCGATGTCTAATTGTACACACACACACACACACACTATCAAATTCCACATTTGCACACACACACTGAGAGAAAGAGAGAGAGAGAGGAGCATAGAAACAGGCTATGCAAGCGCAAGACATGGACATGGACAAAGTATGTTGGTGTCGTCGTCAAATGAATCTCATTTGCATTTAAATTAGGAACTTCGAAGAAGCAGCAGCAGCGGCAGAAGCAGAGACAGTCGAGTTGCCCACAGTGTCCGTTTGCCAGCCTGTCAGCCAGTCAGCCACTCCCCCAGCCTTAGCCCAGAGCCAAGAGATTTGGAGTCGGAGACAGAGTGGCAAACCCACAACTTGCCCCATGTTGCACTGCCACATCGTCGTCGTCGTCGCCGACGTCGTCGTCGGCTTGACGTCAGCGGCTGGCGACGACTTTGCTGCATAAAATCTGTTTCAACATTTCGATAAATTTCTTAGGGGCCTTCATTGAAGAGGGCGCTGCTCGGGACTCAAGCTTGTTTTCGGCCAGCCAAACCCTCAAGTTCAGCCTTTCTATGCGTGTGTGTGTGTGTGTGTGCATATGCTCATCTGTATGTGTGACTTCTGAATGCATAAATGTTGATAATAATGTTGAGTAAAAGTTGATTTGTTTAGTGCTCACCAATATATGTACACATAGCACTCTCAATACATAATGCACATAATGAGTATGCACATGGAGACAAGAAGGCAGCTGCCGCTGCAGCTGCAGCAGGCAGCAGGCAGCACTATGGAATATTAACTAAAGTGACAAATAATAAATGTTGATTCTTAGAATATCTGATACACTTTATGATAACACAGAATAAAAGAACAGCAAAGTTCTTAGTTATTATTCTATACAGTTCTCTAAGTATTTTTATACCCCCTACCCATAGGACAAAAGCGCAGGCGTAACTTTAGCTAGAATCGCGATCATTTGTCCATACAATAATTAATTCTGCAGTTTTTATAATTCCTAAAAAAATATAATACCAAGTTCATTTGGCTGACAGCCTAGTATATTTTGTACTCCATGTTATATTTTGAATTCTTTATCAATATACCAAATATAGTCATTTGGTTTTAAGTATTTTTGTGGTGCATTAACTTGGTTTATTTTAAAATGAATACCACATTGGTTTTATATGAAATGCGCGGATGGTATTTCACAGTCGAGCATACTCGTCTGAATTTCAATAAAACCAATTTGAAAAGTTGAAAAGCTGACTTAAAACATAGTCTATTTTATTCATGAGTAAATCTTTTTCTATATATTGTTCCTATAATTTCACTATTAACGAATTTTAAAACTCCCGTTTCTGTTAAACGTATTTTGATTTCAGCGTCCTATTTCACATGTGAAAATTTTCGATAATTGCCCGATTAAAGAAATTAATTGTCGGAATATTAAAAAACCCAACATTATATGAAGATCGAACTTTATTGAGATTGCCATGATAAAATGTGTAGTGTGTGTAGTAGTTTATCTTTTATTTGACAAAAATTTCTGGAGACCATCGAATTCATTTTTAAAATGCGTTTTTTCAGTCGTCAGCTGGCACATTTCACTATTCTTGTATCAATCTTTCTGTGATCGTTACCAATTCATGTAGTGTAGTCGTGAATCTACATTTAAATACTTTAAATAATAAATTTACCCAAAAGTAAAGAAATATTTCAAAATAGATTTTAATGTACCATAAAATATATATTATTAAATTCTTATATTTTTTATGTTTACATATTAATTTCGTCAAAAACATGTCGAATGGTATATTTGTTATATTGCTCAATATATATCATAGAGTGCAAAATATACAACATTGTCAGCCAAAGTAACTAAGATATAACTAAGGTTATATCCGCCATATAAATATTATTTGTAAAAATTGAATCAAGCATATTTGGCTGTCAGTTCTTTACGAAAATGATTGTGTTTCATCCCACAGTGCAAATAAACACCAAGCTGCACTCAACACTCATCTGCATATTGACCATTAGTTCTAATCATTTTATATGCCTAAAGAGACAACACACAGTCGAACACACACACACACACACACACACATGCCGACAGCTCGTCTTTGTCGTATGAGAATATACACACATGGAATGGGAATGTGAATAGGTATGAGTATGTGTATGTATATGCATTGAGGCAACTGCAGGCAGACGGAGTTGCAAGTTGCTGCTGCTGCTGCTGTATACCTGCCTGCATATAAAATAATCTGTTTACTATAAATATCATTTCATATGCAACGTAAATACATAAAAGCCAACACACACAGACTGGACACATGCACATAGAGAGTACAACGATGGCATCAAGTAAATTTGCAGCACATCAAAGTTATACGAAATATGCATTAAATAAGCAAAACTGCAAGCGATGCCTCCTCGATGGTTGTCAAGACAGGGAAGGGTAGGGGAAGGGTTGTCGATTCTGTGTCGTTGTCCTGCTCATGGCGGTTGTTGTCTGCTGCATATCCTTAGTAGCTATGCATATGTGTGTGTGTGTAGGCATTTTTGAGTTTCTAATTAGAAGTGATACTCACACACACATACACACACACACACACACTCGCTTACGCACAAATTGGTTATTTTGCAGAAAATTTCTGAGGCGCCTGCAAGTATGCAGTGTTCAATGCAGCTGTTGTAAATTTGTTGCAGCCTCGCAAATAGCTAAACAATGGCTTATGTATGTACATATTGTATAATCAAACGCATATATATATATGTATCTAAATATATATAGTAATATTGTATACTAACACCCTCACTTTATACTATATACATGCACTCACACACACAACCAGAGTTTTGTGCAAATTGCTGCTCGAAATTGCGCATACGCCTCATGGCATTAGACTTGTTTTGTTCAGCTTTCGACAACTTGAATTATAATAATTTTAATTAAAATTTTGCTCTCTCTCTCTCCCTCTCATTTACAATAACAACTTGAATACAAGCAACTTAAATATTTTTAAGCATAAGCGAATTATGCAAAAGTTTTGCTGTTTTTCGACTCACCCCAGTTAAAATCCCTTTGTCCACGCACTTTTGATTTTTAGTTTCATTACGGGCAGTACAAAGTAGTGAGAAGGAGAATAAATTTTTGGGGGGAGGCAGCCGCATAACATTTACCGCCATGCAGTAGCTCAGTTCGGTTCGCTTCGGTTTGGTTTCAGTCCGGTCCGAGTTGTGCTAAGCATTGTCATCCATTTGCTTATTTTGCATATTCATAATTTCATTTTAGGTTTTTCAATTAGAATATCATCACAGAACATTTTCTACTTAAAACAATGGAATTTGCTCTCACAATGCTAATGGCAAAGTTAGAAGACTACTCATACAACGATTAAAGGTGATATACACTTTAAGTAGTTTTATTTTTCGGGCTTTTCCTTTTTGGGATTCCGGTTTGTGCATTTGTCTTGATTGCGGCTTAATGCCTTTTGCTTTCAGACTCAAATATTATTTAATTGACAAATTAAACAAAAACTGCTTCCAGAGTACACAACAACTGCAATTTATCTTAATGCATTTAAAATTCGAAAAGAAAGAATATATATATTATATTAAAAATTGTTTTCAAAGACCATGTCAAATATTCAGAGAGAGAATTTTATGTTTGCATCAAAAAAAATTTAGGTAGATCTTGCTTTATTAATATTCAACACATTTTATATTTACTTTTACTCGAAAATATTTATATTAAAATATTTGAGTGAAAATAGCAAAATATATTACAGATGTTTAAAATAATTGATTAAAGAGTAATTATTATTTGTTATTTAGTAAAATTTAATACCATATTTGAATGGATAAATAGCAATAAATTATATGTTAAAAGATTTTTATATTTTGATTAAGTGATTAGAACTTTTTCTTTGTGTAACAATGGGTACCCAAATAATATGTATATCCTCTTCAAAAGGTATTATAACTTTGTGCTTGCAGGTAATGTATGTAACAAAATACATGTTCTTAATCAGCATGTGTAGAGATGATATAGCAATGATTGTCAATCTATTAAAAAATCCTGAAAATTTAACTGCGATCATTTTACAATTCATAGATGGTATTATAAAATACTTTAGTATGGACAAAGCACCTTCATCTGTATATTGTATCTTAAATTTATTACTAGATCAATATACTAAATATATATATTTAGTATTTCTGCGGTGTACTAATTTGCTATATTTAAATTTGCATAATATTGCCACACTGATTTAATTTTACTCGAAATGGGTTGCGGGATTCTCCCATGATTTTATGTATTTTGAAGCTCTCCCTTCCTTTTAGTTATTATATTATTTTTTATATTAACATGTAAACAAATAAATAAATTAAGAACAAAACTATACATACAAGAAATTTTGATTTACAAAACATGTTTTCATCTGTAATTACCTAATTTAATATGAGGTAGGTGAATTGATTTTTCAATCAATTCTTGTGTTAGAAACATTTCAAGATTTAAATCTTTCATCAAAATTTATAAGATCGGAAATTTGTCAAGCATCTTATTATCTCTATGTTGTGATACTTATAAAAATGTCCACCATTACATTCCGAATTCTTTCGATCATAAATTTATATGATGCTTATAGCTTTGAATTATGAATAATGCTAATAATTGCCGCACGAAATGAAAGACGGTGAAAAGGGCTTAATGAAATCTTTCAACAACACTGTCAACACAAAGTCAAATGTCAAACGTCAAAGTACAAGCCATTATATTGATTACAAATATGAATAGCAGCAGCTGGCTGGCCGCAAGCCTGACAAAGTGCGTCTGGCTGGAACCTTATGAAGGCGTTGGCGATGAGGATGATGAAGCTGTAGATGAAGATGAAGATGAAGATGATGTCGACATATATGCGGTTGCCTTTTGTCACAGCCACAATAACTTACTCATTTTGCTCAATAATAAATGCAATTATGTGCTGTTGCTTGTGATGCCTGGTGTTTTTGGGTGCTGCCTGCCTGCCTGGTAGCAAGCAACATCGTCGTGTGGCAAGCGCGTTGCAATGGCAGTCAGCGTTCGTGGCGAGGTCCTTGCGTCGCGAACTACAAAATTAATTTAGACACAAAGCCTGCCTCGCCTGGTCGACACTGCGGGCTGCGGGTTGAAGCTGCGTTGAGTCCTTGCATGCTGTCAGAGCCAAAAATTTGCATTTTAGCGCAAAATGCTTTTGTTTAGATTTTCTTGTGAATTTAATTTATTGGAAAATTAGCGCATGACGTCAAGCTGCAAACTAATTGAATGCGAAGCGAGCAGCGGCAACAGCAACAAACTCGACAGCTCATGGCAGCCTCAACTATTAATTGAAGCCGTAAAAGTTGAGGCAGCCATCGACTTAATGCGCTGGGGCAAAGGCTGAGGCAACAACAGCGGCAGACAAACAAACTTGCCACACGCAACAAAATTAGCACATGAAATTGCAACTTTGTAGAGAGCAAAGTGGCAAAGAGTATTTGAGAATGTGAAAACTCTAAATCAGTCGCATAATAAAGATATTCGCATAATTTTTACATACGCGATTTTACAATTGTTGACTTAATTAATGGCATGTTACGCTGCTGATCTTAGCCAGACTGCAATTACCAGCAATTATTTTGGGCTAAATGCGACTCGGCTAAGTACTCTCAACTCTTCCACAATAATTCCTATAATTAGCACATTCTTTAATGGTAACGCGGTCGCGACACGCACACAATTCAAAAGACCGCCCAGGCAAAGAAAGAAACCGGAATAAGAAATACTTTATAGCTCGAAATAATTTCATTTCAAGTTAAGTATGCAGAAGAGAGTGAAAAACTCAAATTACGGATAAATTTTCTTAACATTCATTATTTACTTAATCGCATTAAAATTTGGAGCTGGAGAAAAGATATTAAAAAATATCACTGTGTATTCTTTTGTATAAGTACATGATTCATATACTAACTATATGTGTGAATATATAAACAATAAACATTATACCCGCATACAATAGAGTAGAAAATTTATGGAAATTTATGTAACAGCCAGAAGGAGGCATCTCCGACCCTATAAAGTATATATATTCTTGATCAGCATCAACAGCCGAGCCAATTTAGCTATGTCCGTCTGTCTTTCCGTCTAAACACCCTTATCTCAGGGAGTATAAAAGATAGATTTATAATATAGTATATTTTATGAATAATACCGCAATTTTTTGATTTTATTGAAAATGGTTAGCGGGTAATTTACAGTCGAGCAGACTAGACTGTAGCTTTCTAACTTGGTTTATCTTGCATAGAATTCAAATTTAATGAAATGTACCACTTTATTTCAATTTAAGAAATATAAGTATACGTTTGTATTTTATTCGTAACCCAAGCCGCTTTCAACCTAGTACGGTATATTTGAAGTATTTATTTTTCCTGAAGATTTGGTTGCTATCAGATAAAATTGAATAAGTTATTTAAGGCAGTTGTCGCTTCTTCTCGTTGCTTAGGTTTACAAGCTGGTATACTTTGTATAAAATGGTATATTGTGATTTTAATAGTAATCCTAACATTATTTTTAGTATATTAATATGTGATATTTTAAGACTAATACTGCAGTTATTTAGTTTATTGTAAATGGGTACCGGGTGCACTCGAACTTAATAATCTTAATGGAAAGTGCTCATCGCCCAAAGACAGGGAATAGCTTAGTGTGATGATGCTTTATCAATTTTCAAAAAGAACATTAATTAATTGTTAGTTCACTTAGTTTATAATTAAATGCTGTTCAGGAAGTCATAAAAATAGTTTTTCTTAAAAGAGTTTCAACTAACACAATCCAACAAAGAGAAGTAAAATCAGTGTAATCAACCTCTTTTAAAAAATATGGTTTCATTGCAATAATGGGATAAACAACAACGTTGTTAAATTAGTCAGCGATAAAGCTTACAAAAATCTATTAATAATTATATATTAAAATATTAAAATCTCAATCCTCAATATAAATAAGATCAAGATTTAAATAAAATATTTATTAATTTATAAGAAATACAGAGCACACGAATTTCTATTTTTATTTGAATTTCCATTGCTAAACTCCCGATAAAAATCTGATTGTAATACTGGTTTGTTTAATTTCAACACCTTCCTTTCAATCTCAAAGCGGTTTCGAGTGATGCAAAATGTTCAATTAGAGTTCGACTTATGCACACAAATTACCAAAAGCGTCGGACAAATGTTAATGAAATATTTCACAAGCTGCGCAACGGAAATGCTAAATTTTCATATTATTATACGACCGTCGCATTGTTGATGCCGAGTATCGATGAACGTTGGGATATCGCTTGCTATAGCTCAGTCTCTGTCTCAGTCTCTGGACCGGCTGGCTGGGTCTTGTCTTTGACTCTAACTGTTTCGACAAAGCAACAAATTAACATAATTGAACGCGGCAAGAGAGCACTGAGCACTGAGCACTGAGAACCAGTTGGCAGCGATTGGTTTGCTGCTTGCTTGGGTAATAGAATTACAAGTTAAAGCGCACAAATTATACCGAACCACGGATATCAGTCCCGGGCCTTCCTCTGCCCCTCTCCTCACTCTTGCTCACTCCACTCTCTCTCTCTATCTATCACCCACTGAGCCAACGACCCCCAACGAAATGGTTGTCTCCGTCACAGTCTCAATCTCAATCTCCGTCTCCGCTTCTCGTTTCTCGTTTATGTAATACAAAATTAGAGTACATTTTGAATGATTGGCGTCTCTGAAACCGATCTGCAAAGCAAATGTGATGCCCCAATAATATAATCCCCCCGTAACCGTAACATCCATCTAACATGTAGTCCCAGCTAATCGCAAAGATCTTCGAAATGAAAAATTACACTCGATTCTATTTGAAAAACAATTCGAGTAAAAATTTCAATTATATTTTACGCACCTTTTTTGTATCATCAGTTATTGTGTATGGCATATTATGTTCAATATGCAATTTGGCGTTAAATGTTTTAATTTCCTGTACCGAATGACATTTTAATGAAGCAGCTGCCAAAATATATAAAATCCACTCACAAAAAGGGCGCTTCTGAGTTTTGCAGGGCTTAATTTTACATGCGATTTTAATGCGTTTGCGATGTGGGACCCAACACGCAACGGAAGTTAATTAATAAAATATTAAAAGTTATTTATTATCATTTAAGTTAATTACGAGTTCGTTGCACAAGTCACGGAACGATTCCAGTTTTTGGGGCGACAGCTCCCCCAAAATGTAAAGAAAAAGCAATGGAAAGTAAACTCATAATTACTTTAAGAACTGAAAGGTAAAATACTTACTTCAACAATCTTGAGCGTCACAGCAAGAGGTGAAAGTTCATAGTGAGGTAATCGAAGCAAATAATTTAATATTAAAATGAATATTAAAACCTTATATCTATAGAGGGGAAAGTATCAATATTATATATAGCGATAACGCTCTGTTGTATTAATGAACTTCTTAAGATTTCATGAAACATAAATGATAGTGTTGAGAAAATGCAATTAAACTAACTAAAAACTAGTTATGTATTTTCATTTAAAAACTTCAGTATTTGGAGTAATTGAATAAAATACTTAGGAGTAAGTTTAAGAAAGCTAAAATATATACCTACATCTTCATGCAAAGAAATAATTTAAAATAAACTTAAGTATACAAATAAACCCCAGGAAAGGTTTAAATGTACGAAATAACACAGTTGCAGAAACTTGAATGCTAAAGTGGGCATTCTGGTATATTTTTAAATATTGGTATATTTTTAATGTAATTGCAATAATATAAAACCAAATAACCAAAGCAAACGTCAAGTTCAGCTGAGTTTATAAATAAGTTTTATTGAGATAATATAAGAAAACAACAATTTAGTTTGTGTGTGAGTATTTCAATATCGATATTATGCTTTTACCTCAAATGTTGTTACTATAATTCATTTTATTTTGAAAAAGTTGATTTACAAAACTACTAACGACTAAAATTGGCAAATAATTATAAACCAAAATGTTATACAATTACAGTTTTTCCCTGCATAGGATGCCAAATAAGAGAGATACATAGGCAAATTAAAAACTTATGATAAATGAAGTAATAGCTTAAACTTTCTTTCTTCAGGTATCTTCTGTTAGCTAAAACAAATTTATTATTATATATTGCATTTTATTGTATATCTCTACATATTTAAGCATGATTACAAATCTTACATGATTTCTTACATGTAAGCAAATAAACAAAAAAGAGTAGAATATAATAAAGTATATTCCAAGAATTATATACTTTTTGTACAACGTAATAATAATTCCATACTGATTATTATGTGATTTCTCCCCTTGATAGTAGTCAATAATGTAAGCACATATTCTACTGGTTTTCATCAATTAATAAATAAAGCTTCTATAATCCATGCAACAAAAGACTTCGATGCATTTGTTCAGCTAACCTGCAGTTGGCAACCCTTTTTACGTAACCTGCCCAAACAAAAGAACGAACACTCTCTTGGAAGGGCCATAATAACTCACTTATAGGAGAGGCTACGTACATGCCTCATCGCCGTCTGAAGGCAAACTGATAAAACGTGCAAGAATGGCAAGCAGCATGCATAAGGAAGAGCAACAACTGCAACAACAATAAGAACAACAAACAACAGCAGCAGCAACAGCTTCAAGATGTGGTATGCCGAGAACTGGAGCAGCGTTGTGACGTCATCGAAGTGAGCACAAACAGCAAAAAAAAAAAAAAGAAACACGAAAAAGAGTCAGCGTAGGAGAAACGACGGGGAAAAATAAAACTGAACGAAAAAGTTGAACGGCAAGCGATGAAAAAAACAACGACTACCCCAAGCAGCAAAAGAGAGAGAGATACAGAGACTGAGACTGAGAGAGCGAGAGTCAAAGCAGAGCCTATCAATTGAGTTAAGCAAAGCGTGAGCACAACGTTGACGCTGCTCAAGGAAGGAAATAAGAAAGCAAAGCTAACTTCGAAAGTTCAGCAAGCAAGCTGGAAGTAGAGAGCGGGGTATTCGGGGAGGGGAGGGGAGACAACGTACTTGCTTTTGGGCTCCCACTGATAAGCAGGGCGTTGATGTTGGTGAAATTTTTGCGAGTATCAACCGAGAAGCAACCGGTTTGAAGTGCCAGAGAACTGGAGTGAGACTCTGGACTCTCAGCTCTGGCCGGTCTCTGTCCTCTCTCTATATGCCATGCTGTCAATTTGACTAGACTGCCGTCGATGTTGTTGTTGTTGCTGCTGTTGTTGTTGTTGCTGCTGCTGCTTGAGTGCTTAGTGGGTTAGGTCGTGTAGGTTTACTAATTGCTGGGTGGCGGAATTTTTGAGTCACTGTGCAGCAATTGGAGCGTGAGCAAAACGGGAGGAGGAACTGAGACGAAAGATGTTTGCGAAACGTGTCAAAAGTTTGGATTAGTAAATGAGTTAAAGTATTTAAATGAAAACTGCATGATGCCGAAACTCTATTAAAAACTGAATATGACTAAAAAGTTGCACCACGTCATTTAATCTTGTTTGAACTGACTCTCTCCAATTTAATGATTTAGAATAATAAATGTAGTACATATTATGTGATTAGAAAGAGAATGTTGTAAGCAAAACTTAATTTACATAAATTAAGACTAATGTATTAAAAACTGAATACAACTAAAAAGACATTGTGTCTCACCAATTTATTGATTAAATAAATAATAAATATATAATACTACATATTAGATGAATATAAAGAATATGAAAATCCTAAAAAAAAATTTTGTAAACAAAACCAAATATACTAAAATTTGGACTAATGTTTTTGTCAATGATTAAAAAAAAATATAAATATAATTTATATATCTAATATATACATAAATATACATTTAAAACCTATTTCAATTATCTTATATATATAATACAAAGGAAGTAAAATTTCTAGGTAAATATAGAAAATAAATATAAATTAAAAATAAAATATATATAAATTAAGAAACCATTTTAAATATTTACATTATATAAATCGCATTTTCTGTGAATGATAAATATATATTTTAGGATTAAGTTTATACTACAAAATAAATAAATATTAAATACAAAATAAATATGAATTTAAAATTATATAAATAGTCCGATATATTTATATTACGATTAGGTAAACCACAAAATAAATAAATATAAATTTCAAAACTATTTTAAAAGTAGACTTTTCTTAAGCTGCATTTTCAGTGATCAATAAATTAATGTTAAACAAATAAAATAATAGTATTTAAGATAGAGATGGCAATTAAATAAATCATATGTCTGACAGAAATGCATAAGCATAAATCAATTGGCAATGACAAACAATTAATATTAATAATTACCCAAAGAGAATATTTCAGTTCCGAAAACTGAAGCAAAGACAACACAAACACTTTGGTTGCCAGGGTTGCCAGATATTCTTAGAGTTGACAGGGGAACTGGACAAGGGGGGAATGCAGCTGCTGCCCAGCCTCATCAACATCATCAATAGATGCAGCAGGCTGCATGCGGCAGATGCAACAACAGCGAACTCCTGCCGCGTCTGCCGCTGCTTCGGTTGCTGCTGCTGTGGCTGCATGTAACTTAACCTCATTGACCAAACGCATTCGACGAACATCAAATGTGAATTAGTGCACTACGATTGCCACACACACACACACACACAGCTTGGGCATCATCAACATTTGCCGCTTTGTTGTCGGCGGTTGGTCCACGTCCACCTTCCCATTTGGCTCCACCTCGGAGTCAGCTGCAGCCAACTCAGAGTCTCTGAGTCTTTTGCTGCATCTCTTGGCTATTGACGCTGCTATGCATGCATAATTTGCAAGCATAATTTAATTTATAGACGAGCTAGATGCAGCGGGGCAGCGGGCACTCTATGCAACGGCGCAACGGCAACGGCAACGGCAATTGCATTTGCATAGGACAGCGCAAGTGACTTAGGCGAGTGTTCGACGCTGAGTTGCACTCCGCGCTTGCAGCTTCGAGTTGGAGTTAGAGGCAGTGGCAGAGGCAGAGAGCGCACCTTCTGGCCTCCCACCGAACGCACTTCAAGTAGAAATTATTACAAAGACCCATAACCCCAGCCAAGCGCTGCCAACGCAAAGAAAAGCTGAACGAAAATTTTAATTGCACGAAATTTGCGAGCTAGAAAAGAGAGAGCGAAGAAAAGAGAGAGAGAGAGCGACAGAACTGGAGTGTTGCAAGACGGGGAGACGTCGTTGCATGTGTGTGGCCTGTGTGTGTTGTTGTGCATATCTCGTAAAAGCCAACGCAGGTTAATGGCGTAAATGTTAACAATGCACTAGGAAGTGTAAATCTTGACCAGCCTCAGTCCGGCTGCCAGGAAACCCCGCTTCCCCCCTGCTCCCCAATCCCCACCGACCACGTGTCCATTGAAATTTTTAGCAAACTGTCCAAAGAGACCACCAGAGTGTTGCTCTCCAATGTGTTTCCCCTCCTCCTCGATACAGCTGTTGTCATTGTGGTCTATTTTCATGTGGTGTGATTATTGTGCCTAGCCAAATGATTTGCATAGATTGCAGCTGTTATGACTTGAATGCATACTTATTTTAATTAGTGTGTACACATTGGAAATGTATCCAGCAGATATCACATTATATAGTAAATGAACCTTTTTCAGGAGTAATTGTATTTAATCATTGATATATTGTATTAGTTTCTTAGTTAACGTCATTGTCGTAAGTAATGACAATAGTTTAATCTGATTATATAATATTTAAAATGCATTTAATATAAAAGAACCTAATAGTATTTTGAATATTTCGCTTAAAAAATTAACTTATTTACTCACTACCCATAGTATAAAAGAGTGTTATACTTTGTGTCTCCGAACAGGCAGAAGGAGTCATCTCCGAAGCTATAGGTATTTCCTTGATCAGCGTCAACAGTCGAGACTATATAGCCATGTCCGTCTGTTTGTATAAACACCTAAATATCAGAGGTTATTTAAAGTAATATGTCAATAAACCTAAAATAGAATTTGGTATATTTTAGTATTTTGCTTAATAAATTTGGTATATTGTTAGAACAATACCGCTCTCTAAAAATGAGTGGGTATCTTGCAGTCGAGTACACTTTCTGACTTGTAGATTTTTTTCGACAATATTGACATTCGTTTTTATATATATTTTCTATAAAATTTTAATTTTACTATTAACTATATACTATATTATAACGTAATCCCATAAAATTATACAGATTCTTAAAATTAATTATTTTAAACTGAACTTTTTTTTATAAAAGTGACAAAACCCAATTTAACAAAAATCAAATAACTAGCGTAACTTTGAAGCCTGCGCCACGATCTTTGGTACATATAATAATAACAATAGTATTTCAAATTCCTGAGAATTTACTGATAGTCTTAGTTGCTGTGGATGACAATCTGGTCATATGTCTATGACATAGTTAGAAAATGTATGTATATATTTAATCTATGTATATATATAAATATACAGAATGTAGCCTTTTGTATATCTTTTTAGTATTTTTGCGGTATTAACTTGGTATATTTTAAGAATATTACCGCAGTGTTTTCTTCGAACATACTCGACTGTAATCTTGTGTATATTACATATTATATTGTCGATATACATTAGTAATAAGTACTATTTAATAATTTAACAAATATTAACATCTTTGTATTGACTTTGTACTCCACTTAGTAACAAAAATCACGACGACATCGGAAATTTAAATACCTCGAAATTGCTGCTGAAAATTGATAAAATTTCAAAATTACTTAGTCTCGATTAAAAATATTTTTCAATGTTCCAAAGGACAATGACTGTTGCGACCTCAGGCAACTGGCGTCCAATTTGCTAATAACCAGTCGCAGTCGCGACGTCTCAAAATGCGATTAAAGTTCACAAAAAAATGTGTATAAAATTACACTGTGGCCGCCTGAGAGCCGCCACTGAATTTTTTCTATATAATATAACTTGCTAGTGTTTTATGTACGGCGCATAACGCAATATTATTTATTTATATTTTTATTGGCCATACGACAACGACACGGAAATAGTTTAATTGCATTGCAGCAGGTAAATTGAATGCCATTTTGCTACAATCTCAACTTGAGCGGAGAGCATTTGTCGTCATGTCAATATGGTGACAGCAGCACTTCCGCTTCCGGTGTCATGGCGACGCTGCTGTCAACGCTTTGACTCTGCGGCGACCTCAGCTCGCAAGTCTCTTCTGTCTCTCCTCTTCTTCCAGCTGCCAACTGCCAACTGCTAGCGGTCATTGTCTGTGGTAGCTGGTTATCAAATCGGTTATTTTATCATATACTATTGTTTAGCTTCAAATTGTTTCAAATTTTGTTGCACTCAAAATAAATGAAAACATATTAAATGTGAAATATTTGTACACAGATTTTTTCCGATTAATCAATGAATTCAAGAAAGTGGTATAAAAAGACTTCATTTGAGTATATTTTGATGCCTTATACTATTTTGTTATTTCTTCAAATTGTTCCAAATTAAAGATAAAGTTAAAAAAGTTGGAATCTTTAAGTTAGCTTCATTTTCAAAGCCGCTACCGTGACGATGAAAGATAGTTTAGCTTGGTGTCAGGCAGAAAAAGACATTTCCGACCCTAGAATTTGGTATATTTCGTGCACTGTGGTATATTTCAAATGTGATTATATCTCGATATTCTAAATAGAGCCTTAAGTATATTTTAGTATTATATTTTGGTATAATATTGTATTTTGATATATTATATTGGTATATTGTTATGGTATATTAATTTGGTAAATTATTTTCGTATATTTTAAGAATAAAACCGCACTTTTTTGCTTATATTAAAAAGGGTTGCGAATATGTCACACTCGATTACTCTGGAATAGAATTATTATAAGAATTAAAATAAAACTAATATCGTATTTATTTTAAAGTATTTAAAGACTTGTGCTAACAAATTTTGGAACTTAAAGTTTTGAATATGCTTCAAGTAACTCCGTAAAACAGGGTCACCTTTAGGGGGCCTATGAACTGAGCGGCAATTCAGTGCAATGTTAAACACAAACAATGCTCGAAAAGCACAAAAGCAAACTCTTGATTTCCACTTCCAGAGCGACTCTTATACTCAGAAAAAAAAAGTGCCATATATATGTGTAGATATTTGCATGTAAAGAAAGTGAGACAGTGACAGAAAGAAAGAGAGAGAGAGAGAGAGAGAGAGAGAAGAAAAGGGAGTGAGAGATGTGAAGAGGCTGGCTGTAACAAAAGGACAAACTGAAGTTGAAGCTGCTCGAAATTGTAGCATAACTTTGAGCGCAAAGAAAACGCTTCCGGTCGTGGTTAGCAGACACAACTGAGAACTGAGAATTGAGAACTGGAGCAAAAGGATTACCCAAGCTGCCGGCAAACAGCAGCCCATCCACACACCGCCCACTCTCTAGCTGGACATGTGTCGATGAGCCAGCAGTAACAATAACAAAAAGAAAAAGAAAAAAAATAGAAAACTCGGATGCAGACAAGCAAGAGTCCACCTCTAACCTCTCACCTCGTCCTCAACTCAGTCTCAGTCAATTGCCAAAGTGTCACAACGAACGTTTGAAGCAAAATAAAAATATATATGGTCTGAGTCTGAGTCTGAGTCTGGGTCTTGCCTGCCCTGTCGATTCGTCTTTGCATCTTTGCTGTCTGGCAGCACGTTGATTTTCAAGGACGCGCAGACTAATTGCTAGACAAGCCATAGTCAAAGTGGCACAGGAACTCAGGCAACTTTGGGTCAAGTTTTTTGGTGGCAACACACGCTTTAAATCCTGCTCGATTCCTGATTCTCGATTCCTGTGTCACGTGCAAATATTTAAAATGCACATTTTAAATTAAAAAGCGTTGGCTAAAACTAATTTCTAATACAAACACAAACACAAACAATAATAATATACAAACAGAGTCACACACACACACACACACACACTCGCAGCGAGTCAAACTAAAAAATCCAATTAATCTTGAGTTGCTTGGCAGGACACACAGGACATGCAAGAAAAAAGCCAAAAAACAACAACAACAACAACAATCAAAAAAAAAAATGGTGTTGCTCATTAAAAACAGCGCAAAAAAGTAGCAGGCAGTTGGCAGCGAGCACAACGAACATACATATAAAATACTAACTAAAAAAACGAGGTTGCAAATAAATTGCACAGTCAACTGGCCAACCAAAGGATGCTATGTGTATATGTGTGGGGTGTGTGTGTGAGTGAGCTGTGGCTGTGGCTGCTGCTTCAGCTGCAGCTCTTGCCGCATATCCTTAATCATAATAAGAAATGCGCCAACGCCAGTCGCCAGCAGTTGAACAGAGACAGCGTAAAACGCGACTCGCGAATATAAAAAAAAAACCACACACACACACACACAGATATAGTGTACATGAGGCTGCCTCGTTCTCAGTCTCGTCCTCAGCATCCTCGTCGCGTTGTCGTTGTCGATGTCGTCCTGTTTGGCCCTCGTGTTGTTACGCCAGCGCAGCTACCGCGACCAATCACAAAATTTCGTGGAAAAGCGCGCAAAAATAAAATCGCGCACAAAAAATAAGTAGCTACAACAACAACAACAACAACAAGAGCATCAAGAGTGACAACAACAACAACAACTGACAATGACGAACGCTGCTTGAGGTCGCTGCAAACTAAAACGCTGCGCTGCCATCGCAACGTCGCAGCAGGAGAAAGCCAAGCAGAGGCAAAGCGTCGTCGTCGTCGTCGTCGTCAACATCGTCATCAACGTCGTCGACGTCGGCAGCAGCGTAGGAGAATATAACGAAATTTTCTCCCTCGTCGAGGGTTGGTTTATTCCTTGACTTGCATTTGCATTTGCAGGGGAATCCATTCAGATATTCTTTGAGTGGCGTTTCTCTCTCTCTCTCTCTCTCTCTCTCTTTCTTTCTATCGCAGTAGTCTGAGAGAGATTCCGTCGGAGATTGAGTGCGAGAAAGCATTTTGAGTAAGAAAAGTCATAACTTCGAGTGAGTTTTCCCAGCTTTCAAGGTTGATTAACTAAAAGCAAGTAAGCGTTCATAAATACCAAATTACGAAACTTAAGGTTATATGAATGAGTGGAAAAGTAAATTCATTTTTAAGGCAGTTGACATTTGCTATTTTCTCATTATATTTTATATATTTATTGTATAATCTTATTTTGAAAATCATTGTTTATAAGTTAGTCTATATTTTCTTTCAAATTTGGAGGTTTTTGCTAATCAAACTTCAAATAAACATATATATGTTAATATAATTAATATGTTGAATATATATGTATATAATAAAAAATAATATCTAAAATTGTATATGTAAATAAGAACAAAGTTGACAATTAAAAAGCTTATGGATTAATCTAATGATACTTAAATTGTAATTGATAAATTAATAAACGATTTAATAAAATTAGAAATGAGCTTTGAAATTAGATTCCGTCTCAATAAATAAAAGAACAAAAGCTTATAGATAGGTCTATAATTACTACTAATCTACACAATACAAATAAATAAGAAAAGATAAAAATTTAAGATATTTTAAAAATAATTTTTTTAATTATAAATAAAATAAACATATGCTTGTCAATATTGTTAAAATATTATAGAACATAACAAGATAGAATATACTAATAAAATGAAATGTAGGTTGCAGCACTGCAACATTTCTCAAAATAAAAATTTTAAAAACAAAACAAAAATTGAAAAACCTTAAGAGACTTTGAAAAAAGTTTAATGATGAATCGATGAATTGTTTACAAAAGAATTACAAAAATATAGCAAATAAATATGTTATATGAATAATACTAAAAATACTAAAACAAATTCCTCAAAATAGACAAAAATTGAATTACCTTAATTAGTTGTAAGTTTAATAATTACTATGTCAATAAAAATATATTTCCCAATAGAGCTACAAAAATAAGCAAATAAATATACTAAAGCATATCCGCTGCTCTTCAACATTCATCGAACATGTGAAATGCATTGCGACCCAAAAGCAGCACACTGAAAATTTTCTAAATTGTCAACCCGTCACACATACGCAACGTTGGCCAGCCAAATTTTCTCTTTGGTGTTGCTCTTAAAATGCCAGCTGTGCATAGTTGAAGAGTAAAAGCAAATGTTGGGCAAAAGAACAACACGCAAAAATACACTAAAAACATTTGGCTCCAAGCATAGCAACAAGAACAACAATCAAAATGATTGTGGAAAGAGAATATTTTTGTGTATTTGTAGCCCGAGTTTTTCATGATTATTTTCGTTATAGCCGGAAGCAGTGTCAGAGTCAGTGTCAGAGTTAGTTGGAGCCGTAGCCAAGCCTACTCGCAGCCGAAACGCAATTTTCTAAGCCAATCGGAGCGCAACCTTCCAGCAACGACGATGACGACAGCGACGACGACGACGACAATGACGACGATGGCGACGTCGGCGCACGATAACAAAACAAGAACGAAAAACAACGAGCAGAGCTCACGAACTACAACACACACGAAGCCTGATTAAGCCGACACAAAAAGCGGCAGGCGAATGGCTAGAGATAAAGATGGACTGGACTGGAGTGGACAGGAGAGTGGAAGCGGGGGCTCATGCGTATGCCGACTACTAGGCGTATGAGCAACAATTAATTATCGGGACGCCTCTGTCGCAGTTTCTTTTTTAGTCTACATAGATAATAAAGCAACAAAAAAAAAAACAACAGAGAATAGAAAGAAAATGCTTCTTAACTCTCTCTCCCCTGATTCGAAGTATTCGACTGCTTTTCCATCACCCTCGGGCGCCCATTAACAACACACACATAGCACAGACATAGATCATTTAAAATGCGCGTCGATGACCATTTCAAAATGTTTGCAGCACAGCCCCCACAGCCACGCCCCATTCTTCAATTGTAGACAGTAAAAATAGTACAAAAATGAGCGGCGAAAAAAACCGATTGCCGCTTGATATCAGAGACACAGAACGCGAAATAAAACCAACGCAAATATAACACAAATATGTAAAGCGCAAAAAATTCTACAATCGCTGTGCCTTCGCTGCTTCCCCCTCAGTAACGACACCTTCCCCCCTCCCTCAGCACCACCACCGACCAAAAAAGCAAAATAAAAAAGAAGAAAAACCGCGTGTCTGCGCCAAAAAACAAAGTCAAATGGAAAGCATTCGGGGGCAATAACAGCAACAACAAAAACAACAGCAACGAGAACAGAAATAACAACGCCAAGTTAGCAAAACAATTGAACAATCCCAGGCACGGAAGCTGGCGGCGAGGTTTGTGGTTCTGATGGGTAACTGGTAGCCAGTAGCTGCTCACTGGCAACTGGCAACTGGTAACTGGGAAGTTTCAGCATTACGGAACCGCCAGCTGAGCTCGCTTCGAAACTGCGATTGCCTTAGCTATATGGCATTAGAATCCAGCATCGTCCATCGACCATCGAGTGCTGAGCTGCAGCCAAGTTCTGCACACATGTGCTGTGGCTTTTTTTCAATCGCTGCGATTGGTATTTAAAGATGAATTTTTTTAGATATAAAAATATTGCTTTCATAATTTAAGAGCAATGTTCACAAATGTGGTTGATTTATTTATACAATGACAATATGTTAAATTCATCTAAGCATCATGGCAAATTCGCTAATGAATGCCTCGTACTCAGATACAAATAACATCACAATGCTCCCACCTAGGAAATAAATTTGTCTAATTTCTTATTGTATGCCTAAATATTTCCCCTACTAAATGTTTTTATTTTCGTTTATCTCTTTAATTAAAAACTGCTTTTAGCTGCAATATCTTGAATGTAGTCCCATATTATTATTCTATATATAATATATACCATTTGACATATTTTTTATTATTATTTTTGTGGAATATTATTTCGGAATATTTTGAGAATAATACCGCAATATTTTGATTTTAATAGGCAGCGGGTATCTCACAATCGAGCACACTCATCTATAGCTTTCCAACTTGTTTTCTTTATGGGATAATTTAAACTCAATGATATTTTCTTAATGTAGTCTCAATATATAGCATTTGGTATATTTAAGAATTTTTGTGGTACATCAATTTTGCAAATTTTAAGAATAATACCGCATTGTTTTTATTTTCTTCAAATCCGGTTGTGGGTATCTAACAGTCGATCATACTCGACTGCAGTTTGATAGTTATTTCTTTGAACTTTTGTATACTTGTAAATATTGCATCTTTTCCGACTTCAATTAGTTTAATTTTTTTCTACACAACTTAGTATGCCTCCCTGAAGAGTCGCATGATTGCTTTCATTTTTACCACTTATTAGGCACGGGGGAATTTTTTTCAGTTGTTATTAAAAGATATTCATAGCTCGGATGTTGCTTATGATTGATTTGTTTTCTCTTTTACCAATTAAAAGTGGTGAACAAGCATTAAAGTACTCACAATAGTTGAAACTTTTTTTTTATTATTAACATTACGTATATGCAACGTGGCCTACAAGCTTGTGTATTATATTGATAAATTTTTTGGTATCACAGGCTTTTAAAGTACACATTGTTGTGCTTGAATTTGATAGACAATTTATGTGTCAAAAACTCACACTAAAAAAAAATGAAAGTTTAAATCTGCTTTCGATTGGTTGTCTGACCGCTTGGCCACGATCAGGGTCATGAGCCAAATACTTCAATAGCCGGAGAATGCAATTTGTGCATTCTCCACACTTTGTTGTTGCTGTTGTTGTTGTTGTTGGTGGTGGTGGTGTTTATTTATTTGTTGTTTCGCTTTTTGTTTTTTTCTATATTCTTTACAGTTTTTGCTGGCCCCTTTTTTTGTGCATTTGGGACACAATCAAGTGCAATGGCACGAGCTGCAATAAATCAGACATTGATCCATATATATTTTCAACACATACACATAGACAAACCCTCGACTCGAATGAACTTTTTTTTGCTGTTGCTGTTGCTGTTGCCGTTGTTCGTACAACGACCTTGAAACCCATGCGGCGGCAAGCGTTCAAACAAAGATGAAAAGAAAGCAAAACAAAACCATCTAGAGGCAACAAAGAAAAAAAGAATCAACAACTACTCCACACACACTCATACACTCGCACCCTCACACTCCATAAAATCTAGCAACAAGCGGCAGGCATATAAAAATGTGTTAAATAAATATATAACGTATATATATGTATATTTATTATATATGCTATATTTTATATAGCAAAAGGCAACGCACAATGAAACAAACATGTGAATGAGCCCGGCTTCGGGGCCACGCAGGACACATCATATGGCCAGATGGCAAAGCCGGCCTACAGTGCGTGCCACATGTTGCAAGCGCTGCACAAAAACACACAACGATTGTAAACTGCATACAAAGTCAGCAGCTGACGCGCCTCACTCCCCCTTCTCCATCTCCTTCTCCCCTGGGGAGAGGAGCACTGCACAGGGATTGAAACTGTGAATGGAGCTCGTTGCAACTGCAGTTCACAAATGCACTCCAAGCACACACACACATCACACAAACACGCACTCGCACACACACAAAGAGCATTTTTGATGTATTGTTGCAGTTGCTCTCAATGGGAAATGCAATGATAAGCTTCAGCTGACAATCATCAGCAAAGAAAGCCAATTACATCAGAGATAATCTCGACAAGAAGTAATCCCAAATCAAGCCACAGAACTCCAGTTGAGTGGAACTAATCTGAAGATAATACCATAAAAAAATGTGTTACAATAAAAACTAGCGTAGAGTTATAATAAAGAAAATGTGCATCCATTAATATTGTTAAGTTCTGAGCCTTGTGAAAATATGCTTGATTTATAATTAAAGGAATTTTATTTACAATTATTTAAATATATTTTAATTCGTTATTTTCTGAACCAAGTGATAATGTGTATAATTTTTTAATCGACAACCAATTTTGTGAAGCCTTAAAATGTGCTCACTTTTCATTATTTCAACATTATTAAGTTACTTTTAAATTCTAAACTTACATTTCCATTGAAATTCTATAATTGCTTCATTAACCTTAATTTTTGTATGTCCGTTACTATAATAATCTAATAAGTAAAACTTTTTAGTTTAGTTTACTCATTTATTTTATATTTTCATACCAGCTACCCATAAGATAGAAGGGAATTATAACTTTTTTGCCTCCAGAATATGTATGAATCAATAAAAATCGAAGTACATGCGTAATTTTGAAACTAGATTATGAGTACACATAATAATAATTACAGTATTTATGATTCCTGTAATTTTAGATGCGATTAGATAAAAACAAGAGAAACTTTTGTATGGGAAATAACACCTACTGCAATAGGGTCTGATCTGCTTTAGCTGACAATTTGTATATTTTAAATGCAGTTCTTTTGTAATATACCAAATATAGTCGTTGGTATTTTTTAGTATTTGCAGTACAATAATTTGAAATATTTTAAAAATAATACCGCGCTGTTTTGAACGTATTCAAAATGGATTGCGGATATCTCAAAGTCGACTACACTCGACTATAGTTTTCTTACTTGTTGTTTTTTTTTTTTGTATAATATTTACTGACATAATTACATAATCTGCAATTTTATAATAATAAGTTTACTTCTGATAATGCTTATTAATAAACATTTTTGTATTTGAGAAAGTAAAAAAAATTATAAAAAAAAAGAATAACATTTTTAAAAACTTTTAAAACTCTTGTCGAAACCATTAAAATCAATTTTAATATAATATATTAGGCAAGAGCCAAATAAGAAAATACCAAAGGCATATATGAGACTATTTTAGGTATTAAACTAATTATAAAACTTCAGTTTTCATAAATAATTCTACCTATAAACCAATTTCGCAAATTCTCAACTCCTCTGAAAATGTAATTAGTTTTTCTAACCGAATCGTAGTTAATCACAACGATGCTGGAATTATCATCTTAGACTCTGTTCTATTGCGAAAAAGATTTTTCCGTTATCTAACTCAAGTTAAAGTCTATCTTCAGATCGTGGAAGCAGATACGATTGAATCACCAAAAAACAAAAACAGAAAAAAAGAGGGGGAAAAATAAGAGAAGCACATGAAACCGCATGTAGTGCTGTCATTTGCCTTGCTGTTGCGCTGTAACCACAGACGCCATCAATGTAACCAAGCGCTTTCATTAAAAGGAAAACTCGACTCAAATTTTCACTGCCGATTTCTCGTTTCAGCTGCTGTGAGTCTAGTGCATAAATAAACAACAACTACAACCAGCTAGGCACAAAGACAGTTAACTGCACAGGCAGAAAGCCAACAAAAAAAAGAAGAAGGCAAATAGAAAAACCAAAACATTTTTCAACGCTGACTGCGAAACAACAACAACAAGAGGAACAAATGGTGAGCATCTTTCGTTTTAATTGCAAACTAAGCGTGCGGTTGGCAGCGCAGTTGCTGCAGCAACAGCAGCACTGGGAAAAAAAGAAAGCGCACATAGACGACCCCAAAAAGTAGGCTTCACCGAGTGATAAACAACGCCACCTAGCGGGGAGTGGAGGTATCGCTGCAGGCGCAGACTGAGGGCAACAGCAGCAGCGACTGCGACTGCAACTGCGACCGCCGTGAGAGGCCCGGTTTGCAACCCCCTACGAACCAAAACCGAAACCAATCCCAAAAAGCCAACGGGCCCAAGTGCACAGCTGCGAATAGTTGTTGTACTCACAGCTGTAGTTGTAGTTGTCGTTGTCGTAGTTTTGTATACGCAGGCCACGCAGGGCGGAGCCTAGCTGAGAGCAGCAGCATCATCCAGCAGCAGCAGCAGCAACCAGGATGCAACTGCTCCGTCTCCCATCATATATAGTGAAGCGCACTTTTTTATAGCATACTTTTTTGCGCTGCGCTGAGTCAGTTTTCACAGTGTGTGTGTGCATAGGTGTGGGTGTGCTCTAGTATGTGTGTAGTTTGCACGCATTTCATCATTTACGGCCCAAGCTTTTCATTCTCTTTTCTTTTTTAATTTCTCCCTGCTTTTGCTGAGGGGGTGGCATAGAAATTGTTTTTAGAAATACGCGAAAATGTTTGCAGAATTTTCTTTTTCCCCCAGCATTCTGTTTTTGTTTGTTTTTTTATGTTTTGCCTCTCGTTTTCTCGTTTTTTGGCAGCTCTTTTTGTTGCTTTTGTTCACAGCATGGCCTGGAAATGAAAAATTTTTAGTGTCTACATGCGAGTAGAAGGCGGCAGATAACGGAGAATTGAAGCGAGGTTGGGGCTATGAAGTTGACTGGCTGCGTGCTTTTGACTGTTTGTCTGTAGTCTCTTGCCACTCTTTCTCCTTCTTTTTTTTTTTTTTTGTTTGGTTGCCTAGAGTGTGGTGGGCGTGTGTAGACAACAACTGATGCAAGAAATACATAGACGCAGTCTGAATTTTCAGAGAGGCTTGAGCAAATCACACGTGGACAGAAATAAACACAATGATGGCGCTTGCAATTCAAAAAGTCTTTCCCAAATACTCTGATAAGCAACAATATCGCTTTTCATACATTACCTTTTCATAATTGAAAAATTGTAATCATTTTTTAATTTCATTATTTCATTATGCACCGCAATTAACTGGAGTTTTATATACAATATAAATAATTAATAATAATAGCAATGTTTGTGTAAATTTATTTATTTAGTTTGAAATATGGAATTATCTCAATTAAAGTAGAAATTTCAATAACTACAATAAACGTTTTATATTTCTAACAAGTTGTTTTTAATCGATGGCATTTCTGCATTAAATCATTAACCAATTATTATGTTACTATTTACTTTAATACAATTTTTCTTGTGCGAAAACTGAAATATCTCCATTATATTCAATTCTGTTGCACACTACATGAAAAAAGTTCAGAAACTAACGAATTTGATTCTGGTTTTTAGATTATAAATATTATTAATTCTTATTCTAATAAGCGAATTTATTATTTGTTTTTCAAATTAAGTTATTAGATATTAATTTTGAAAAACCTACAGTTTTATTATTGTTTTATTACCATTCCCATGAAGTTGCTTTTAATTGCTTTCATTATTCATTATTTCATTCACTTATTTTTAAAACATCCAACAAAAGAAGTTAACAATATTTTTGTAATGTACAAATTATCTCTTCAAATTTTATAAATTCGAATTGTATTTAATCATTTGGAATTGTTTTCTTATGTGTTTTTCAATACACTGTTGACAAATTCTTAAAGCTAGTAAATGACTTTGGTAACTCAGTTTATTTTTTCTTTGATAATTTCAATTCATCACTAACTTACATTAAAAACAACTACATTTTCTGTTTCGTATCCATATACATATCCAATGTACTCTACTACATACAATATTAAAATGCACTTAAGTATTATTTTTTAAGATTTAAATTTATGTATCTTATTTAAGTGATTGTTATTATACGTTTTAAATTCCAATTTTATTATTTTAATGTATTTTTTTTTTTAATTACACATTTTGAATTCAAATATTTCTAATTAAATTTATTATTTTATTGTGTTTGTTTTATTTGCTTGTGATTCAAATTTTTAATGTTGGTATATTTATGTTGTCGTATGTTTATCAAATTATTCATTCTATTAAATTTCTTTAAATAGACAAAGTTTTTCTTAATATTTTCATAATTTTTTATATATTGTACCAAAAAACAAATAATAAAACAAAATATCTAAATATTTTCGAATAAATTTACCGTCTTTAAGAAGAACTTTCTTTCCCAATTCCAGTTCTACTTCCCACTTTACAAGTACGTTGCCAGCAAATATCTTGGTGTCGATATAATTGAACCTGTTCCCAGATTGACCCATAGTTAGCGGGCAAGAAGTCTGATCAACTGGCTGCAGGCCTAATAAAGTCGCTTGGGTCGCACATTAAATGTCAAAATGAAGACACGCATAAAACCGAAAACAAAATTAATGCAAATAACCGGCAGGTATTTTAATCAAGCCCGCAAAAAAGCAAGAAAAAAATTCAAGGAAAAAAGTGTGCATCCAACCCCCGGAGGAGGAAATGACAAGCGCCTAATACTTTTTATATCGTTTTTTGTTCTATATGATTTGATATGTAAAATACAAAAAAAAGAAGCACAAAGAGTGTTGGCATTGATGGGGCCCATCAACTCATACCTCCTTCCTCGTTCCTCGTTTGTCGTCTGCGCGAAATTACAGGCAAGGCAGCAGCAGCAATCCAGGAGGGAGACTGGATTGGGAGGCACTGTACAAGTGCGCATAATAACCATCAATCAAGCGGCATAGACAGGTGGACAAGCAGCTTCTCGTGGACAAGCAGCGTCAAACAAACAACGTGGACCAGTCGCCAACTTGCAGACATGCAAAAGCAAAGCAACAAAAAAACAAAAACAAAAAACAGTAAAACACACACACACACACGCACACACAAAAAGGCCTTCGGTGAATGTGTGTGTGTGTGTGTGCTTTGAAAAATAACGCGAAATTTCGTATTTCACGAAAAATTTTCGCATTAATTTACCAAAAGGCGTTGGGCCAAAACAAAAAACCAGAAAAAAGATCTGAACAACGAACACATACACACACAAAAAAGTGGATATAACCAAAAAAAAAAAAGTAGAAAATCTACGTAAAACGTTGCCGAAAAAATGCGCCGCACAAAATGGCAAACAAAAGCAACAAGCCAACAATTTTTAGAACAATTTTTTTCAAGTGCCAGAGGCATAAACACATTTGAGTTGGGCCGCGTTTGGGAGGCGAGGTGAATGGGAATTAGGAAGGAGAGAGGAGAAGAGAGGAGGAGAAGAGAGGAGGAGGAGGAGGAGAGAGAGAAGAGAGCCGCCTGCTACTTTATCGTATTCATACCCGCTACCCATAGGCTAGAAGGGTATAATAACTTTGTGCAGGCAGAAAATGAATATAACAGATAGAAGAAGGCAGCTCTGACCCTATAAAGTATATGAATTCTTGATCAGCGTCAACACCCAAAACGATCTAGCCATGTCCGACAGTGTTTCTAATTCCTTAACATTTAATTACGTTCGGATAAATATTATCGAGGTTATTGAAGAACTACTTTTGTATGGGCAAAAACACATACTTACTTGGGGTCTGAGTTGTTTTGGTTAACAATCTGGCATATTTTGCACACTATGGTATATATTGAGTATAGTACCACGCCAATATACCAAATATACGAATTAGTATATTTTTATTATTTTATGTTAAATATTTTAGCATATTTTGAAAAAATATCGCTATATTTTGCTTTTATTCAAAATGGGTAGCGAGTATCTCACAGTCGAGCACACTTGACTTTAGCTTTCTTGCTCGTTTTTTTTTTTTTTTTTGCTGCTGCTGCTGGCCTTTTAGGCAGCTTTTTGACCATTGCACAAGTGTAAGTCGAAAACGCGGCATTTTTATAGCAAATATGCGAATGCGTTTTATGTGGCGATTTTGCTAGTCTGAAGTGTCTAATGGATGGCTGACTAGGTCGATAGCTGGCATTGGTCTGAGTGTGTGCTTAAAGGAGAAGGTAAAAATATTAAATTCCTAATACATTTTGAATTAAATGTATTCAAAGAGTACGACGAGTTGACAATAAATCAGCTTTTAAATAATCTAAGTGCAAAAATTTGACTATCAATCTGGCATAAATCAAAAAGATTGCAAAATAACCTCAACGCAAAACGAAACCATTTGAGCTTCAGCTTCAGCTCGGTCAGCTAGCAATTGACTATTCCATTAAGATGCAAATTGCATAGTTAAACTCATCATACCTATGCACGGAATGCAAGTTGGCCAACCAAATGGGCGGCAGCAATTAAATTGCCTTTTTAAAATAATTGCAAAAATGCCATGCCAAAAAAGCCGTAAACAAATTTGCAGTTTTACTCGTATGCATAGCTTCTTGTAAATTCTACGGGCCACAAAGTATGCAATGCAAAAACGCAAATTGATCAAGACAAACCGACATACATATATACATATATATATGTATATGTATATAGGGGGAGATTTTATATAATACGAAATGATAGAAGTTTCGGCCTTTCCACACTTTCAAAGCTGCTGGCATATGGAAATTATAAAGTTTTCACCAAGTGGGGAAGAAGGGAAAGATGGTGCAACATAAACCCAATGGCAATACATTGTGCAATATACAAACTACAAATTATTATTGCTATTAAATGCACAAGCAAGAAGTTCTTAAAGTTTTTCCAAAACTTTTCCATAACCCACAAAATTGGTATTGGACACAGAGAGAGAAAGAAAGAGAGTAAGAGAGAGAGAGAGATGTGTCGTATCGAGTGCATTTTGCTTCATTATAAAGCAAACATCTTAGGAAGCTGCTGGACAGCAACCAATCAACGGTGTCTGTCCATCTCTCAATACAGAGACGAAGACACGAACACGAACATTGAACCATTGGCCAAAAGTTTTCCCCACTGCCTTTTGCACTGGGCAACTTAATTAGTGTTCAATCAACAATAAACTATAAACACTCTCTGCTTTCAACTTGGACTTTTGCCTGAAAGGTTGCGGTTACCATGGCTCGGACAAACTCTAAGATGCATATTTAAAAGACGCACATTCAAAAAGAACAACTCGAGCTGCTGGTAAAAAGCATCTCGGCCACTACCAAATTAGTAGTTATTAGTTTTGAGTGCAAGGCATTTTGAAGAAGAGCTTTGGCCAGCCAGCCAACCTTCTCAGCCTTCTCCAGTTAACAGCCACAAATATTCCTCGACCCGCCTCAAAAAACTTCCACATAAACAGACAGTTCAATCGAATTACTTTGGCCGCACACAATTTAATTAGTCACTTTATATGTGGCTTAGCAATATTGCATATTCAGCTAAATGTTGATGAAGCAAAATGCATTTTCCATTTACCAAAGTGCATTTAAACTTCGCTATTGCATTGTCCGCATAAGCATATTACCGACAAAATACATTTTAGTATTCGCAATTAGTTTTTTTCAAACAACTTTTTTTTAAAATGCCTGCCTCTATTTATTAAATTATATATTCTATTAAGGCTTAACACGTATGCACATACATATGTACATATTTTTAATGCAATGAAAAACTGTTGTGCAAACATAAATCTAGCAATTATTTTACTACATTCTAAATGTAGATTTGCAAATAAATGGCAAACGATTTTTCGAGATTTTTATAAGCATTATTTTAGCAGCGACATTATTATTTCAATAACAACTTTATGTAATTTTACGAAATAAATCATTCCTATATAATTTAGACGCATCCGCAAATTTCTGCGAAGCATTATAAGTATATATTTGATCCGACAAAGAGTTAAAAATTGTTGATCGTCCCACCAAAAACTAATTACAAATATTTTTGTAGTGCCGTTACCATAAAAACGTATGACAATGACAGAATATTTATTAACATTATAAAATTTGAAAGATATCTTTTTGTTTTCTTAGACTAAAAATCATATTTTTTAATAGAAATGAAAAATATATATTTTCCTGTGTTCCATATGAGAGAAGGGTATTATAATGTGACTGCTGACTACAGACAGGCAGAAAATGTATGAAAAATCTCCGACATCTCCGACTCCAAACAGCGTATATTCTTGATCAGCGATTACAGTCGAGATGAATTTATTTTAAATGAGAGCAAGTAAAAAGCTGGGGCCGAGTGTGCTTGACACTGCCAAAACTCTACTCGCTTTAAATAAAAGCAAAATAGAACAGTATTGTTCTTAAAATATACCAAATTAATATTCCTGATAATACTGAAATATACCAGACTCATTATTTTGTATAATATAATACTAGATTAAAATATACCAGCAAATGCTCAATATTCCAGATTGTTAGACATACCAACTAAGATCCCTAGTAAATAAGCGGGTTTTCCTAAACAAAAGATTTTCTTGAATAACTTCTACAATTTTTATCTGATCGCAACCATATCGCAAATCATAAAAACTCTAGTTAATATTGTATGTACCAAAATCAGGAAATTTGAAACAAACTCGATCTGCATGCAAATAGAAGAAGAGCTGTCTAAACAAAATTATCTCGATCTTTTATAGAGTATGAGATATAGGTGTTCATCCGGATGGGCGCACAGATAGACATTGCTATATCGTCTAGGCTGTCGACGTTAATCAAAAATATGTAAGATGCCTCCTTCTACCATTTCGTACAAAAATTAAATACCCTTCTACCCTATAGGTATCAGAAATAAAATTTCAGCAGTCGGCTTTTAATTGCTTTAGAAAACAATCTTGAATATTTTGTGGTTAATGATATATATTCTAAACATAATAGTGTATTGATATACCAAATAAAATTGATTTGAACATACAATTGTATTTAATGAATTAAATAGTACTGCTTTTAGTAAAAATTGGCTTCTTGCAGTCGACAAAGCACGACTGCAGCTTTTTTACATTCTTCTTTTGACCGTTTTAAAAAAAAAATAACTTTTACTTCGTTTAGAAGTAGAGAAGAACCGTTTACTCAATAGTATCGCTTATTTTTGTTTTGCTCGAATTTTATAAGCGAACAACTAATAAAGTAATTTTTCAACACATTTTTTTGTATACGGATTTCATTTTGAAATTTCGCGATTAATGATCTCTGACACCTTTAAATTTTATAAGTATATAATTAATATTTAAAAAAATAATCATAGACAATATATAATACGTATTATAACTAAAATAATATATAAATTGGAAGAGACCTGTAGTTGGGCAACCAAATATTACCTCTGGTCAAAAGGGTTTCATTTTCTTCTTCTTGGCTAACTTGAATTTGCTGGAATTGCTCAACCTGCACTTTGCAAAGTTTGCAGCCTTACAAGGAAAAAAAAAAAAACTTGAAACTTGCCATAAATTGATTTACTTGGCACAACAATAATGAGTGCAAACATGACCACACGAGCTTACACACACACACGCACACACATTCTCATATACAGAACAAAACACACACACACACATACATACATTGGCTGGCTTATGCAAATACACGCACTTGTTCAGGGCTATGACGCAAGTCGTGCAGAATATTAGCAAGAAAATTAAAAGAAAATTTTCCATAAAATGTGCAAAAGTATGCGAAAGTTATTAAGTCCATACAAAGTAGAAAAACATATACCAGACACACACACACACATACACACGCATATCGGACACAACATCGATGCAGAAAACTTTCTAATCACGTGTACAAGGCAGCAGTCGAAGTTGTATTACTTCCTGGCAAGATGTTGGCCTCACCCTCTCAGCCTTGTAGGAAGGGACTCCTCTCGGCACCGCTTTCAAGACACTCGCTTATATTTTACAAGTTTTCCATTTAAAATATAAACACATGCTTGATTGGAATTGGGCAACAGCAGCAACAACAACAGCAGCAGCAGCATCGGCTTCATGTAAAGTCTCTTTGGCATTTTAATAAATTGTTAAAATATTTGATGTTTTCTTTGGGCCACTTTCCAACTACATCTTGCTGTACATATATATTTTAATTGCTATTATTATACTAAGAGCAAAAAGTCGTATACGTGCTTTTTTCCATTTAAACTGAGAATGCAGAGAATTATTTAAATCATATATTTTAATTGTGCAAAATCTTAACCTAAAAGTATTGCAATGCAATTCTGCTGGCAAATCTATTTTACTTAATTTATGAAGGAGAGAATAAAAAAATTACCTAAATTATATCTTTTATAATTATTTTAATAGACAAATTTCTTCACTTAAAAGTAGTGCAATAGAAGTCTGCCGGCCAATTTATTTTACTTGTTTTAAAAAGCACAAAACAGACTATTTTTTTTTAGCACATATATTTGACCAATCATATAAATTTCTTCTTTTTTTTTTTTATTTAACTGAGAATGATGAACAAAACAAATTTAAATCATATATTTTAATTGTGCAAAATCTTAACTTAAAAGTATTGCATTTATTTTGATAAAAATCGGAACTTAATGCAAGTCTGCTAGCAAATCTATTTTACCTAATTTAAGAATCACAAAAAAAATATTGTTTCAGCTGAAAACTCTTATAAGATTTTCCACATATATTTGATCAATTATATAAATTTAAAATTGGAATTAATTTCTATCGAATAGCGCAGACATAATTGCTTTAATAATACTTAGAACAAATATACGTATACGTGTTTTTTTTTTCATTTTAACTGAAAAGGATAAAGAGAACAAATTTAAGTCATATATTTTATTCGTCCAAAATCTTAACTTAAAAGTAAAACAATCCAAGTATGCTGGCATAAATATTTAAGAAGCAAGTAGTTAAAAGAAAATTATTTAAATTATATATTATTTCATTATTTTGATTGAGCAAAACCTCCACTTAACAGTAATACAATGCAAGACTGCTGGCAAATCTATTTTACTTAATTTAAGAAGCACAAAAAAGTGAGTATTTTTTAAGCTCGAAACTCTCATGAGATTTTCCACAAATTTTTGACCAAACATTTTTTTGCACATACTTGTGTTTTTTCTAATTTCCAACCCAAAGCCCAGCGCTCATAACTCACAACACCTGGGCATTACGCTCGCAAATATATATGAAGAGAGGGTGAAACGCCAAAAGTGCCGCAAATGAAAAATGCAAACGGAATTAAATTATAGTCACTAGCGAAACAGGCAGCAAGAAAGAAAAAATATAAAAAATAGTAACGCCAACCAACACATAACATACTCATGTATGAAAAATAAAAAATATATTTTAGAGAACGATATAGAGAATAGCTCTCAACTGAAAAAGTTCAAACAGGCGGCGCATAGTTGGCTGCCCTGTTCTCTGTTACTTTACGAAATTAAATCTGAGCGGAAGCATAGCAAACACTCGCACACACACACACACACATACACCGAACACACACAGTTGTAATGATGCAGCAGCTGCGCTTAGATTGCATTAAGTGGGCGGCCTTTGGGCGTCGCTCTTGGAGGCGCCAGCAAGCACAAATTTTAATTTCCGCGCAAAAATCACAAAACTGGCAAATGGCAAAGCAAAGAGGCAGCAGATGTACATACATACATACATAGCTGTAGAATGAGAAAAAGGAAAGGAAAAGGCCAAAAAGAGGAGAGCAAAAAATGCCAACTAAAACACCGCACAGCGAAAGGTGCAAAAAATGTGAACGCTTTCGCGCACATTAATGAAACGCGCTCATGTGAATACTGCAGAGCACACACACACCCTCACACACACACCCTCACACACACACCCTCACACACACACCCTCACACACACACAACTCTCATTCAAGAAGTGGCGGGTAGAAAGTTTGCCAAGCCAGCTTGAAGGATGCAGTCATGTTGTCAGTTCGTTATCAAATACTGCAAAACTAATTTTCCAAAATTTACAATGCAGAGAAAAAAAAAAAAAGTTTATTTACTTATAAATACTTTTCTTAAATAAACTTTATTTAAAACTTAATTCAAGTTATTTTGAAATAAAAATCATTTCAACAATTTGCTTGCTTAATATCCCCAAGGTAAATTAGGTTTTGCTAGTTTGTCATTGTCAAAGAAGAATACTGCACTAAATCTCAATAAATGAACGACAAACAAAACTCTGATACAATTTAAATTAATTTTATCTCTGACTGCAAAAGCAAATACACAAAAATATAACCAAACCAATTATTTGCGGTTACGAATTCTATTCTTGTCTTGAACATTTATTTTTTTGCTTTCTCGCATATTACACATACGACCCTTATGTCACTAATTAAAACATCATATGTAATTTCAGCTTTTTTTTCGCCCCCGTCATATCCTTCACATACACATCTACAACATCTACTACATCTCCGGACTGTTGCATTAAAATTAATTTTCGTATATTTTTATACATTTTTTCCTCTCACTTGTCAAGTCAAAAGCTTAGCGCTAACTACAAACACATATTCATAGAAAAAAATAGAGAAATCATTCGACGTTTGCAAACTTGCAGATACCGTGTAGTTGTTATATTTATTAAAAGCAACCATCGTAAAGGATTTAACTAGCTTTGATAGTGTTAAATCCTGCAACTGCAACGAGTATTTACAGGGTATAACGAGTGGAAAACTCTACAGTTGGCTGCAATTGGATTTCCTTTGCTACAGAAGCAGCCTGAGCTACCCGCAATATTTGTCTTTTTTAATAAAAATAATATTTTCACTCTGCTCGTTACCTTAACAATGTCCTAGTCCATCGTCGAGTTGCTGCCACAGTTGAAGTGCGCGCAAAAAAAGGCTCAAATAACCACGCCAACATTTTTGCCAGCCAACCAAGCAGCCAACAAGTTAAAAGTTAATGAGACAACATAACTTTTGCGGTCAGCTAAATGAGTAAACGAAAAGCACAAAAAAATGCGAGGGTTGCTTATTCAGTTAATGAAAGAATATTTTATTTACCTTTAAATAAAAGCTAATTTAACTAATTATGAAATACATTTAAATTAACAAAACGCCATTTTTACTCTTACATAATTTTACAGGGGAAAATTTATAAATTATAAAGGTTAGCTTGACCACATAAATTAATTTTAAATTAAATTTAATTTAAGGCAATTAATGTACCACAAAAGACTGTATTTAGAATATTTAAATACCCCCACATTCAAAATATACCATAGTCATAGAAAATACAATTAGTACATTTATTAGTACTCGGTAGGATTTTACAATAGGTTAGGTTAGGTAGGACCGGCTGCCCCTACACGGGGCAAAAACATAGACCAGTGGAGGTCCGTAGCTGTACCGGTGGTTTATCTGCGTCTCAGAAGTCCAGTAGTATGGATGCATTTTTGGCAAAAGCCAGCAGCATCCTAGGAGGTAGCCGTGAAACGTCCCGAAGGTCGTTGTGGCACGGCGAATTGAGGTATTTCAACCGGAGTCGGGATAACGCTGGGCATCTACAGAGAAGATGCTCAAGTGTTTCCTTAACCCCGGGTTCGTTACATTTCCTGCACTGATCGCTGTTCGTGATGCCCAGCTTTACAGCATGGGCAGCTGACAAACAGTGACCAGTTAAAATGCCTAGCATTAGCCTGCAGTCTTTCCTAGAAAGCTGCATGACGAATTTGGTTAATTTTTTGTTAGTAGAGGCACACATCAGCCTTGCAGTTTTGCACGAGTTAGCATTACGCCAGCTCGCGTCCCACTGAAGTCTAGAGCGCACCTCAAATTCGCTGCCAAGAGTTCGCAGGGATATCGGGACATTGCACATGTTACCGACATCGAGCCCCACTCCCTCTTTGGCGAGAGTGTCAGCGATCTCGTTGCCATCAATGCCCTGGTGGCTTGGGATCCAATAGATGCGCACGACCACAGATGCGTTCAGCGACTCTATTGCTCTTCTGCTGTCCAGGACAACTTTGGACTTGACCACATTAGAGTGTATCGATCTTATTGCAGCCTGGCTGTCAACAAAGATGTTGATAGAAGTTTGATTACTTTGCAAACCCCGAGCCAATTCAGCAGCCTTGCCAATGGCAAAAACTTCCGCCTGGAAGATGCTGCAGTGGTCTGGGAGTTTGTAGGAGTGTTTGGAGACCGGGTCTGGACAGTATACGGCCGCTCCGACACCATCTTCCATCTTCGACCCGTCGGTGAAGAGGTTGAGGGCTTCGGGAATGCATAACCCTTCCCGCCAGCAGTCCGGTTCCAAGTATATTGTTTTGATATGGTCGGTACTGGTAAGGGGGATAGTATAGTCCAAGTCTCTACTTGTCTCCCTACCAATGGCGCTGTGACCATAGCCTAACAGACCCAGATTGCCTGTTGCGGCAATCCTTAGGGACGATTTTGCGGCTATGGATTGCGCGTATAGGTTTAGCGGCTCGACGCCAGCTATTACCTCGAGGGCTTTAGTTGGCGTCGACCTAATAGCGCCTGTAATACACAGTAGCGCTTGACGCTGTGTCCTTTCCATGATGGATAGGTACGTCCTTTTCTCCGTGGCCTGCCACCACACTATAACACCATAGGTGAGGATAGGACGAACAACTGAGATGTATATCCACCGCATTAGACTGGGAGATAGGCCCCAAGTGCAACTAAGCATCTTTTTCGCCATGTACAAGGCACCGGTGGCTTTCTTCACCCTTTCTAACACGTTAAGCTTCCATGACAGTTTGCTGTCCAGGACCACACCTAGGTATTTAACTGCTAGGCTCGGCTTTAGTTTGGTGCAGCCTATTTTTGGGGGGGACCACGCAGGTACCTTATACCTCTTCGTGAAGAGGATAAGGTCCGTTTTGTCCGCGTTAATGCTGAGCCCGGCTGATTCGGCCCATGCTTTAACTTCCCGAAGAGTAAGCTCCATTACGGAACTAAGGGTGGTTGGGCATTTCCCAGTTACCAAAATGCTTATGTCATCTGCATAGGCAATTAACTTGGGGGCCCGTCTAGTAAATTTTTGAAGTAGGCTATTTACAACCAAATTCCAAAGGAGAGGCGAGAGAACCCCACCCTGGGGAGTGCCACCTCGCACTACCTTTGTAATGGCCGCATCGCCCCACGTAGCCACCACCCGCCTGTCGCAAAGAAGGCGGTTGACCCACCTGTGGATCGCTGGTGCCGTGTTAACAGAGGTAAGGCCCTTCATAATAGCGTCAGTGGTGACGTTATTGAAGGCGCCTGAAATGTCAAGAAATGCACCTAAGGCATATTCTTTGTAATGGTCTGCTTTTTCAATGGATGCTACTAGAGCATGGAGAGCTGTCTCAATGGACTTGCCCTTAGTGTACGCATGCTGATTTGGGGACAGCAGATGCATGGAGTTGCTTCTGATGTGCAAATCAAGTAGCTTTTCCAATGTCTTTAGCAGGAAAGAGGTTAGGCTGATAGGCCGGAAGTCATTTGGGACCACATGACTGCATTTGCCCGCCTTGGGCAGGAAAATGACTTTTGAGGTCCTCCAAAGAGTGGGGATATGACCCCAAGCGAGGCACGCCGAATAAATACCCGATAGCCACGGAACAATCGTAAGTTTACTGGCTTGCAGCATTGCTGGCGAAAGTCCATCGAGACCAGGCGACCTGTCCTTCGCAAAGGAGTCGATAGCCCAGATTATTTTATTAGCTGTAATTAGACCGGCAGGGGGTCTCATAACTGGGAGACAGGGAAGGAGCTGCCAGTCACTGTTCTCCATACCAGTACATCCCGGGAAATGAGTTGAGAGCAATGCTTCAAGAGTTTCAGCACTGCTCTCCGTCCACACTCCATCGCCCGATTTGAGCAGACTAGGACTGGAAGCCTGCTTGGACAGCAGCTTCCTCAGTCTGGAGGTGTCTTTGATGTTGTCCAGGCCAGAGCAAAAGGTCCTCCATGAAGCCCTTTTGGATGATCGAATCATCCTCTTGTAAGACTTCAGGAGAGACCTGTACTCGTCCCAGACATATTCGTTGTCCGCCTTCTTAGCAAGTTGAAACATGCTAGTAAGCTCCGCCCGAAGCGAAGAGAGATCTGGGTTCCACCAGGGTGGCTTCGATCTTCTCGTCGGTCTTGAGAGCCTACAGGAATGGCGAAACGCAGAAAGTAGCCCTGCTGAGAGGACATTGACATTTGTTTCCAGGTCCTGTACCGAGTTGATGTTACCCGGCGGACCAAGAGACTTCGAAACCAGGCTGGAGAATTTCGCCCAGTTGGTATTTCGGGGATTTCTGAACGGCTGAGCCGCAGGTACCCTACTAATAGCAATGGTAAACTGAATGTACTTATGATCCGAGAAGGAGGGTCTGTCCAGGACCCTCCACTCTTCTACATTGGTACACTCAGTCGCAATCGTTAGGTCCAGCACATTGCAAGAGGTGGGACCTACGAAGGTAGATACCTCACCTCTGTTGGCTAGTCTAAGCTTATTGTTAAGGATAAAATCAAGAACTGACTCACCCCTTTCGTTGATGTCGGGACTTCCCCAGACGCTATGGTGGGCGTTGGCGTCCGTTCCGATAATAATATGTTTGTTGGAGGAGCAGACCATGTCCACCAGCCTCCGCAGCTCGTCAGGTGGAGCCGGCTTGTCGTGGGCCATGTAACAGGATGCCAGCAGCAAACATCCATCACAGCTCTCCAGCACCACCACGGTAAGATCGTCATTGCTGTAATTAGGTAGTAGATGAGCTTTTAGCCCCTTTTTAACAAGGATGGCAGTTCTCGATCTACTTACCAATGTCGGGACGTATAGATCATAGTTGGGAGACTTTAGCCCAGCAACCGTGTTGCCCGACGCTATCCACGGTTCTTGGACCAAAGCCGCGTAGGCGGACACTTCCTCCATGGCAAGGAGTAGCTCCGCCGAAGCCGTTTTAGACTTGTGGAGGTTGAGTTGCAGCACACTCATTAGAGGTTAGCAAACTCGCGGGGGGGCCCGTCTGCATGGACAGTTCCTCCCCCACCTCCTCCGTCACATCAGTCAAGCTGAGGTGCAGGGTGGCGTCGGTCACGCTCTCGAGACCGAGATCTGCCTCTACCTCCCCTGCCCTCAGCGTGTGGGTGTCATTGTCGGTATGATGGCGTTTTTTGAGGCGAAGGTACACGCTCCCCAAGCCCCACGCCATCTTCCCATTGCGCTTGTAAAGCAGATCCTCGGCCTCCTTGTTGATCTGAATGATCACGTGCTGCCCACCACTGGGTAACGGTTCATCAACCTTCAGCACGGACCAGTCACTCGTCGGAATGGCCGGGTTCTGCTTTTTAAGCAGCTGAAGTGCCCGCTCTCCCTGCACAACTATAGGGAAAAGGACTTTCGCCTTCGGTATGGACGGGATATTATTCCTGTCCACCACCTCCAGCTTGGCCCCCTCCCACAGTCCGTCCAGTTTGGGTACGGTCACTTGCAGCCACTGCAATGTTGGGTCGTCCTTGCATGTCAGGATTTTGACACCATTCATCCAGCCCGTGCCTTCGAATGTAGGCATTGGGCTGTCTGGGACATTCTCCATCCTGACAAACAGTGCGTCGACCAGCTTGCTATGGGTCAACCGCCACCGCTCTGCAGACATTTTCCCGTTAGGGTCCCCTCTGTCTATGAGAGCAACGGTGAGATGCCGCCTGGCAGTTTCAGCAACCGTTGCTCTCTGTCTTGTCCTGTCCGGGTCAGTATTAGTGGAGCCAGGTGCTCGCAGCCTCTTGCTCACTGGAGCCCCTTGCTTGGGACTCTCAGCGGACCGTTGGCGCTTGCTTGCCATGGACTCCACCTTGTTGTTGGCAGGGCCGGTAGAACCGGTCTGCACTTTAGTGACTTTTGGAAGGGGGCTAAGTCGGTTTTCCCGCATCCACGTGTTGGCCCAGGCAAGCCTCTCCTGGTCCTTGACGGACAGGTTAGCTACGCCACTGAGCCTTGCGTGAATACGGGTCGCCGCCTTGTTTTTGGCCTTCTCCTTCAGCCCCCCCGTGCCCCGCTGCGCAACCTTGGAGGTGCTGGCGATAGGCAGGGGTGACCGAACAGGAAGACGTGCCCCCTCCACCGTAGAAGATGGCACAGCGCTCTTTTGGTCTGTGTCGGTTAAGATCACAGCACCCGCGCGCACCAACTTCGAATTTTTGGTGGCAGTGTTATTACAACTGATACGGCCTGCTCCCGCCGTGTCAGAGGTGTGACCGCTGGCGACACGCAGAGAGGATCTCTCCCCCCCGTGCCCGCCGGTGGTAGCAGTCACGCGTTCCACCGACGTTTGGGCTGACATCCCAGCCCGAGTTGAATTGTCTTTTAAGTCCATTCTGAGACTGTTGTTGGCTAATTTTGTTCTTGGGAGCCCCCCATAGCGTTTTCAGTCTGACCGCCAGACACCTCATACCATGGATTCTGCTTCTTATCTTCAGGCAGATGCCCGAAAGATAAGAAACAGAGCCCTCAGCTAGGATCTGCAGTTCCTGAAATATCGACGCATAGTAGAAATCTGCTACCCGTTGACAGTGAGGTAATACAGATCCTACCCAGCCAGCACCCTCGGGGAGGGTTCAGCAGAGGATTTTTGCCAGCCGGATTTTACAATACAATTGTTTTTTTTTATGCAATTGCAGGTCAAATTCTGTAAAACCGTTTCTTAATAGATTTTCATTAACATTAGACTCTGTTTTACATTAACTTATTATGAAGGAATGAACTTTGTTCTATTTAGAAAGCTAGTTTTCAGATAAGACAATGAATATTATATAAAAAAAAACAATTCTCGCTGTTGCAATGAACGAAAGTTCTAATAAGTAGAATGTTATAAGAGCTGGGGTAAAATTTTTGTTGACAACTTTATTTTTGCACTAAAAAAATTGATATATTGTTCTCTGGTATGTTCTCAATCTAGTAATACGAATATTGATATACCAAATATACATTACGGGATATTTTAGAATATTTGCAGTATTTGATATACTGATATTTTTTGATATGTTTTATCGATAAGACTGTTTGTACTGTTTTGTTCTTAATTGTTTTTTTTTTCTACTAATATACATAATAATGTAAATTAAAATTATATATAAGTAGTAAAGCTTAAAACTTTACAAACGAATCTCGCACTTTTGCAATGAGGCAGAGCACTTGAGACCCAGTTGCATCGTGTTGTAATCAATGTTCCCATGTGCGGCTCAAAATTAAACAATTTTGCAAAAAGAGAATGATGCAAAATGGAAAAAAGAAGACATTAAAAAAGGGTAAAAAGTTAGCAAATGTTGAGCAGTGTTAATGCGGAGAAGGACCAGTGTCAGAGACGCCTGCAACTTGTGTCTTATGTCGTGTTAACATTACAAAATTTATGTGATAGTCCACTCGGTGGCACACTCTAAGGACACATGCTTATCCTGTGGCCATCATCAGCCATTAATCAGCACAGCGTTCATGCCACACACTTGTCACTCAGGCGACGCTTATCACTTGGTCCATTGAACGCTCGTCGCGTCTGGCATAAATATCACTTAAATCAGTTGACTTAGCGACGCGAGATGAGAGACAGAGACAGAGACAGACATGGACCCGCAGCTGGCCAGGACATATCAACTTGTAATTGTGACAATTGCTGTCAACAAAGCGCAGACATAAACCCCACCAAAGAGCAACTCAGGAGAAGGAGGAGGAGACGGAGACGGAGACGGAGACGAAGCCGTTGCCACACACGAACCTCAACCGCCAGGACATCCGTAGTCACAGGACAACTGGACGTCGACTGCTCGACTGCTTAGCCAGCGAGCTGTGTGCGACCTTTTCTCTCTCCTCCTCCTCTCCTGCTACTTCTACCTCTACTTCCACCGCTCTGTGCTTTTGCGATGACAATTTTTTGACAAAATAAGATAAATGAGTTGCTTGCATGCACTACACAACTTCGAGTCCTGTTAAAACTTGTATCGAGAAACTCTGAGTCAGCCTGATGTAATAATATGAAGGTGTTTTTTAATGAGTGCATGGTAATTAAAATTATGTATAATAAAGAGCTGCCTAACTTCTTATACTTTTATCTTTATACACTTCACAACACTCAAACTATACTTAAGCTCTACACAAAACTTAAATGTAGTTAAGAAAAATTGAAAAAGAAAATAAAAAAAGAAAAATGGAAAAGACTAAAAGAAAGGAAAAAAAGGAAAGAAATAAAAAGAAAAAAGAAGAAAATGAAAATGAAAAAATAAATATAATGAAAATAAAAAAGAAATAATGATATGAAGAAAAAAATGAAAAAGAAAAAACAAGAAATATTAAAGAATAAAGTAATAAAGGAATGAAAATAATAAAAAGGAAAAGAAACAGAAAGAAAACAAAAATAATAAAATAAAAAATAGAAAAGATGAAAAGATAATAAATAAATAATGAAAGAAAAAATAAATAGAAAAGGGAAAGAAAAATAAATGAAAAGAAAAATTATAGAAAAGGGAAAAGAAAAGCAAAAAAAAATCAAATTAAATAAAAAGTGAATACAATACTTCAATAAAGGATAAAGTATTAATAGGAGAAACAGAAAAATTTAAGAGTCAATAAATTGACCCAAAAATTAATATTGTAAAAAAAAATGAAGTAAAATAAATAAAACGAAGAGAATTAAATGAAAATATTGTCATTCTAAAATATTTTATCTTTTTTTTTTGTGTCCTTTTCTTTTGCCTTAGAACTTCGTTCATTACTTTATGTCAAATGCAAATCAGAGTGTCGAGTGATCTTTGCACAAATAATATTCAGTTGAGCACGGCGACTTCTCGTTTATCAATCCTTTTATTTTATCGCTATATCAGTTTCATATATTTCAATATAGTTTATGAAACAAAATACTTCTATGTTTTATTCAGCAACTAGTGGACACGTCTTTATTCTTTGAGGATTATGACAAAAGAAAAGGAAAAGTGAGGCCATGTAAGGCCAAACAACACACGATATCCGATATCTATTTATACATATATAATATATACTGTTTTCAAATTAGTGATGAAGAGACGTTCCGATATATATATATATACTGTTTATGCATCCAAAATGATGCTGCATTTTCACAATCTTATTTTCTAAATAAATTAAAATATTCTTCCGTTTACAAATCTTCAATTAAAAAAAAACGACTTACTTTAAGGATTAACTAAAGTAGGTACAAAAAAAATACTAACCAAATAATTTTAAATTAATAATGTGAATTATTTTTAAATTCGAAATTTTCACAAAATTTTTAATTGGAAATATCTTTTCAAAGTATTGCAATTATGATCACTTCAGATATATTAATAATTCCATAAAAATAAAATATGATTTATTTTGCAGAGCATGCAAAAAGTGTTAAAGACAATTCTTAACATAGCAGGTTGGGGGTTGGCTTGGTGCATGTCGGAAGTGTGCGCCATAAAATGGTGCTTACTATAAATTTTAAAGCTAGACAAAGTTATTTAAAAATCATTGAGCTGCTCGCAGTTAGCAGCATCCTTCTTTGCAGTTTCTTGCCCCGCTCATTTACAATAAATTCGCGATTTCGGTTCGGTTCCGTTCAGCGTTCAGTATTCTACATACATATTGGTGTATGTGTGTGTGTGTGTATTTGTACTTTTCTACTCTGCGCTTTGGCTTGTGTGGTGTTTGTTAGTATGTGTGGTTTGGCTTTTTTTTCTTTTTTGTTTTTTTGCACCATTGACTAAGCCAAACAAAGTCTGATGCTCGAATTTATTATGCTCACTCCAATTGCCGGCTCGCTTGGGTTTTTGTCTTTGCTCGCGCTAACATTTTTTTATATTACTTCGCTTCTTTTTTTTTTGGTTCTCTTGGTTTTGCCTTTTTTAATTCAATTTATTTTTGGATTTATACGTATTTATGCACATGGGATTCATTTCCGCTTACGGTTTTCTAACATTTCGCGCGGCCAAAACTCATTTTTCCCTCTACTTCTCCCCCAGCTATCGCTCTCTCTCTCTCTCTCTCTCTCCGTCTCTTTTCACATTTTCGCTATATTTTTAGCGCGTTTTAATGAAAATTGATGCTGCAAAAGTACGCAAAGGTTATTGGCGTGTCTAAATTAATGTACGGATATTGTAGATTGCTGTTGGGTCAACGCCCACTCCGCCCACAATATATAGCACACTACAGAGTAATACCCTGAAGCATCAACAGAGCAGCATCAGCAGCAACAGCAGCAGCACCTGCATCTGCATTGTGTTCAATAAAATTTTGACATTTCTTAATTGAATTCCGCTGCACAAGTTCGCCGCGAACTCAAACAAAAGCCAACAAACCAAAAATCAAATTACAACAAAAGTCAGCGAGCAATGAAATTTTCCACAACGTTCTCGCACACTCGCACACACACACACACACATTTACATCTCATATACATACTTATATGTGTGGCACATGAAGCAAAACTTATTGCTGGCATCCAAAACCATGTCGTAGATGTTTCCCTGCTTGCTTGTACATACCTGATCAGCGAAGCGGCAAATTTTATAACTTCATTAAATAATTGCGCGCGCCCAAAATGCAGCAAGAACCGCAAAGAGCCGCCGCCCAGACGCAGACAACGAAAGTCCTTTCCTCGTGTCCTGTATCCCCGACAAAACTTTATTGCCACGTTGACTGCCAAAAGACGCTGCGATGAGAAGTTGCAGCCAGACACGTAGCTACAACTTACCTGAGTCGTGTGCTTTGCAAGTGTTCAAATATTGAATTTTTGGATTGTGTATTGTGAAATTCCGCTTGTGCTCGTTGTGTGTGTGTGTGTGTGTGTGTCTTGGGTCAGCCTTGGGCAAATGAGGCGCCAGTTACAATACTTGTACTCAATTAGGCGATATTCCATGTAATCAATATGGGAGAGGGACTTTCGAGTGGCAGCTAACGGTTGATGTTCAGCAGCAAACAGGGAAAGCTTCTCATTGATAAGCTGTCCAGTTATTTTGCAACGTTAGCAACTGACTTTGAACCAACAAACTATTCTTCTTGCATTTATCTATACTCCTTTCAATACTTTGCAAATTTATATTGATTATATTTAAAAGAAATAAGCAGGTAAGCTTAAAATGTATATAGCACAATATTAATTAAATTAACTTTAATTCTAAGATACATTTTTTAAACTACAAATTGCCTAATTTAAAATGATATTTGAGGTGAAAACGTTAAATTTATTTGATAAATTGAAATGTATCCATATTAATTAAAAGTAAGCAACTAAACTATATTTAGCATATGTTAGCGAGAAAATTAATATATGTTTATTTGAAAGCCTTTATAAATAAAAAAAAAAGTATATTAAACAAATAGGATACAGTTTTTATACCCGCTATCAATAGGGTAGAAGGATATTATAACATTGTGCCTCCAGGTTAGTCACAGGCTGGAGAAAGCATATCCAATCCATTAAAGTAAATTTATTTCGAGACATTAAAGCCATTTTTTTCAAACGCACTTAAATCATAATTTTTCCACTCCCACTTTCGGTACGGAAAATCGAGGAAAATTCATAACGACCGTAATTTGAAGCGACAGATAATAATAACTATACATACAACAATAACTAAAATCTATATGATTCCTAAAAATTCGATTACGACTAGAAAAAAGTGTATAAGGTTATTAAGAAATTTTAGTTGCTGTGGCTGATAATCTGGAATATTTAGCACTCTATTTTAAATACAGTACTATGTAAATATACAAAATGTAGTCTTTGGTTCGGTAATTTTTTTTTGCTTTTCTTCAAGATGAGTCACGGGTATCTCACAGTAACTTTCTTTCTCGACGGTAACTTTCTTAGTTGTTTAAATAGACTATCCATCTGTAACATTTTATATTAATTTATCTAATTTCTGCTTTGTAAATTTTATTCCTAAGCATTAATCATTTGAAGCTATTACCAAAAATGTTCCCACGCATGAATTGTATTTAAAACACAAAATTAAACAGACACTTTGCAAGTATTTCACTTATTTGTTTTGAAACGGAATTTATGCAATCTACACTTCAAACAGCAACAACAACAACAAGAACAACCACAATTCAGCCGCAAATACTGGTGAGCGCAAGCTCATATTACGCATACGCCTCGTGCAACCGCCAAACTGCAATTTGCAATAAAATCAACAAGCGGCCTACGAATTGACTATGAAAGCCTTGCTGCTGGGTGTGTGTGTGTGTGTGTGTGTGATTGTTTAAATGTGTGCGCATAGCCTTTGGCACTCATTAGCTCTATTATACTTGCACACACACTCACTCATATACATCGAGTAGTGTATTCACAAATATTTATGCCACATATTTTCACACCTTTTTGACTTTGGTTTTGGTTTGATGGTTGCTGGTTGCTGGTTGTTGGTTGCTGGTGGCTTTGCTGGTTTGTCGGTTGCCTGCTCCGGCACTTAATTGAAATATTAAATAAGCCAATTAAAATTAAAATTATGACTGCATTATGAACCCCAACGCACAATCATCACTGATGGCAGACACTTGATATGGCCAACACATTGGCCACACAATTTATTCGAAAATTACAGCAAAATTATTAATATAATGTTTGCAATTGCAACACATGTTCGGCTGTTGATAATGCGTAAATTATTGCACTGCTGATAAAATATGCAGTTCGCACTTTGGCTTTCAATAACTTATTGCATATTAATAAAGCCGATAAACTGTTTGAGACTCTTTTAATTATCAGCACAATTGCCCAGCATATTTTTTGAGGGCAAATTTAAGGCCAAATCTGCGGAAGCAAATGTTAAAGGGAAGTGGAAACGAAACGTGGCAAAGCGTTGTCCTTCGCTGTCCTTTGCAAACATGTTGACAAAAGCAAACGCAGGTGACATGCCTCATGCCGTAAATGCTCGGCGCAACAATAGCTTAATTTATAATTAAATTAATTGTTGTAATTACTTCATTAGCGTTTACTTTTATTCCTCGTTCCCTCCCATTCTGTGGCTGTTCATTAGGCTCACTTCCTGCACTCGGCTCCATTATGAAGGAAGGCTTCAGTAGCGTGCTGTTGTTGTTGTTGTTGTTGTTGTTTTTGCTGTCATTTGTTGTCTATGTAAATGACATCAAATGCGACACCAAATTACACAATTAGGCAACATTAACATTTAATGCGTTATGTTTGCGTTTTGTTTACCTGCTGCCCCCCCACTCTCACTCTCTCTTCCTTAAGTAACCAACAAATGTTGCGATGTGGCACGCAGGTCATAAGCATGATAATCGATTGTTAGTTAATAGAATTTCTATTGTGTTAAATATTAGAGGGTATTAATTTGTTGTTGCTTCAGCTATTTAGGCATCAACTGTCGCTATAAATAGTTCCCTCATTGTTTTTTTTTTTTTTGGGCAAATGAGTCGTAAAGTGTGTGAGCTTAAATGGGTTGATTACAACATTTGGCAGCTAAGGGTTGCACACAATCAATATATTCTTCAATTACATTTCAGTGTAAGGTAACTGGTTCAATTTCACTGACTATATGCTTAATAGCTTGCATTCATTACAGTGTTACTTCAAAAATATAATATTGAATGAAAAAATCATGAAAACAAACAAAATTTTTTTTAATGTTATTTTACAAAGCTTTACTTTATTGACAGATTCTTTTGGCATATCTTAGTTTATAATTCTTGTTCAGAACTATTAACCTTTACCCAAACATATAAAGCACACGATCGATTTAAAGGTTTTTGAAATTTCTCTATTATTTTACAATATATCAATAATAAATGGGTTTAACTGATACCACAGCAGGCAGAGATTATTATACAATAATTATAATTCGATATTGAATTTAAATCTAAGTCTTGTTTTTATTGCAGTAAAATTATTTTTTATATATATATATTTTTTTTCTTATTTCTCTTAATTGCTGTCGTTAAAATAAAAAATATTATTATCGAAGTCAATGTAAAGAATTTGTTCTTGTGTAAAAACTGCAAAATTTGTTTCAAAAGTACTTTGTATATACAATGCGATATTTTTTGTTGATTATTATCAATTAAAGTAAAATAAATTAAATCAGTTGCCAAAATTCACTTAAATTGTATACAAAACCAAACTTACGATTAAAAGAAAATTAAAAGTATTATTATTATTATTACTGCACTTTTCAATGGAGAGCATATTTAACTCTAATTGGTAATGATTACATGTATATTATAGATTACTTGTATATAGAGAATATATGAATATTATCAAAATAAAATGTAGTGCACAATTGCTAGTTAAACTTTAAGAGCGATCCACAATCGTCTACTGATTGTGTTGTCAATTTTGTTAAGTAATTTATTCCATTTAAGTTTAAAATTGTAAATGTAAGATTAAAGATCGATTGTTGGTTATTCTTTAAGCTATCAAATTACTTTCTTCTTAAAAATTACCTTATTCTATTTAAGGGTACAACCTACATGATAAGGATTAACTTATTGCAGGCTCTTTGAGTGAACATAGAGAAGTGCTGATTTAGTATTTAGATATAGAAAATCAGAGTCTTTTTAATACACAGTGAAATTTTATAAAACCTGTATAAATTTTGATTATTTTATTACTTTCCATTTAAGCTGAGCTTCGATAGCTGAGCCATTGAATCAGTCAATCACTCAATAAATCAATCAGAGCATATTTAGATATAAGTAGATATATGACAAAAATATATAGTAAGTAAATGTGACGTACAAACACTATTATTTCCCAAAGTTATATAACTCGATATTTAGTTATTCGATTATTACACAATGTAATAAAATTATTGGTTTTTATGTGGCGAGGATTTTATAATTTCCATGTCAAGTAGTTTAAGCCTTTAATACAAATAAAAATATGTACATAAATCTTATAAATATATAAAAAAAAAAAAAAATTAAGTTACCAAAATATATAAATTATTTTGAACACTAAAAACACATTTTTAATTTCTTAACTAAAATAAAAATAATAATATATATTATATTTGCATTTCATACTTATACATAGTCTTGCAGTAATAAACCCAATAAGAGAGTACACAAAATTAAATACTGCATTAATATTTAGTACTTTCTACATAGATGCCATATTTAGTATTATCTCATTAATATGTAGCATATACCACGATAAGAAAATGAAAAAGCCTGAATATTTTCGCATAGTGCAGTCAACCAAATGGCTCGCATAAATAACGCTGCAAGCGACGCGCAGCTACCGACGCGACGTCGCAGCGTCCCCAAAAGCAAAAACTGAACGAAGCGCCAAGTGTTAAGCAAAGAGCGCACCGCAGCTAAGAGAGCGCCAGTTGGTGCACTCTTCTGTTAAGGCGAGCGCACGTGGCTGCTTTTCGTGTACGTTTTACGCAGCGCAAATGAGCAACAGTGGGTAATGTAAGGCAACAACACGAAATGCAAAGAAAAAATGTGCCAAACAGTCGTCGGTGTCGCATAAAGAGAGCTCCAGTGAATGGGAGAGTGGGAGAGCGCGTGTGTAAGAGTGCGAGAGTACAAGCGAGTGAGAGAGCGCAAGTAAGCAAAGCAAAGCAAAGCCAAGCGGAGCGACGCGATGCGATGCGACGGCCATTTGATGCTGTGTGGGAAAAATTGCACAAAATGAGCGACGCTCTTTTTTTTGCGATTTGGCAAAACGTTGCGCTGCCGCCAACATTTTCTTTGTGTTGCTTTTGCCGGGCAATTCGTAAACAAATTCTGTGATTGGCTGACGGTCGTTGCGAGCACTTGGAATGAGGCAGCGAGCAGCAGAGAGGGGGACACTGCAGCTTGAGTATGTGTGTGAATACGTGAGAGTGTGTGTGAGTGTGTGTGTAGTTTTTTGCGCCACGTTTTCTTATTAACGCGTTTTTGTGATTGGGCGCAGCAGCGCGGCAGCGCAGTCAGCGTCTGCGTGTCGACTTTTTTCGCATTTGCTGGCTGGCATCGTCTGTGTGTGAAAATGTGGAAAATTGCCTATGCGCACCCATCTACAACCACAGCCGAGCAGAGTACAACAACAACTATGCGAAATGAGTGTAATGAGCGTGGAAGAGCGAGCCCCAACTACATTGCAGTGCTATCTTGCTCTCGCATTACACATACGCCACGTTATCTATGTATGACGTATGCAGTTGTTGTTCTTGTTTTCTAACTGCGTCGTCGTTGCCGTCGCCGTCGTCAACGCTGGCGCCGTTGGCTGTTGGTTGGCTGCGTTTTGTGGCTGCGGCGGTGTTAATGTTTTTGCGTGTTTATGTTAATCGGGGCAACGCTGGCAACTGGCAGAGCGACGCCGACAGCGACTGTGGCAGCGGCAGCAGCAGCTGCACTGCTTGCTTAGATGACGCCTATTTCGTTAGCCCACCCCACCCACCAACACACACACACATGCAATATATGTATTCGCACAACACATACTATATAGTATATTATGTATGTATATGTGGCTGTGCGTTGTTTTTTATGCATTTACTAGGCAGCATTTTGATTGCATTTTTTTCAAATCTTTTTTCTTCTTCGATGTTGTTGTTGCCGTTTTTCTATTTTTTGTAGTTTCTGCGCCTCTACGTAATGAAAAATTGTGTACATCTGCGGACTTTAGCTTGGTTAGAGCGAGACCAGCAAACGTTCGCGTGAGCGAGAGCAGAAGAGCAAAGAGTTCTCTGCCTTTTTTTAATTGCAATTTTTCATTAATTAAAATTTGCTTAGTTTGCATTTGAAAGTTTTTATTACTGTCGTTCCTCTTTGAGTTCTGGATATATAACGGAAATTTGTATGGATTTATTGTGATTGAAGGTCCAGCAAATTGAATGTGTTTGCTGTTTGCGTGTAGTAGTGTGTGTATTGTATGTGTGTTGTGCGAAAAGTGATAAACTGGTTGGATGTGTAACTGAAATAGACAGGAACAAAGTTGAACAAATAGTGCTTGGGGCGATAAAACTACCGTATAGATAGATAGAGACTAACAGTTATTCCAATTACATTTTAGCTTTCAGTGTAAATGCATTTTTGGGGCGATTAAAATATATTTTTATAGTCGAAATTTGCCAATATCAATATAAGTTTTTCATAACTACATATCTTGTATATATTTGCAGTAGTTACATTAAATATGGCAGGCAAATCTAACAGAAAATGAAACCAGATCAGTCTGTTTAAATATAATATTAATGTAAAAAGCGTTAATGAATGAAACGTATATAATAATTGATATAGGAAAAGATCATGTAATAATAAACTAGTTCAAAACAAATGAAAAGATTTAGAATAAAATTATGTTCATTTTAATTTTCTTATTGACCTATTTATTTTCATGATTTTATTCTTCGCAATTAAGTCGCCAGAATATATGCAATTTTTCCCAACTATTTCAAATTTTTTGCAATGCTGCAAAGCTTTTTACCACAGTTTGTGTGGGTTTTTTTTATGTCATGCCGGCTGCTAGCGGCAATTAATGATATGGCCACAAAGTCACAACCACATCAGATGTTAGGCAGTGGGAATGCATCCCGAAATACATAATATACACACACACACACATAGATGGCATGCACACAGATGCGAAACCCAACCCTAGGCAGGAGAATTCGACAGCCAACCAATGCATGGAAAACGCATTGCCCCACAACGCACCCACAGAGCAAAGTCAAAAAGTGCGTAGCCCAACCACCCAACTACCCCCACATACACACACACACACACACACACACACACAGACGCACAACCGCACACACAAAGCGAGAGAGTGAGAGAGTAATGTGGCAGGAAACAGAGAATGCGTTGAGCTGATTGGTGGAAAGCAAAAGGAAGAGAAAAAAACTCTAACACATAACCGCCGCTGCACATGACGGCGAATGTTTTGTAGGGGAAGCTGGTCCAGGGCGGAGGGGAGGCTCTCGGGAGGCTGAGCGGCATGTCGACCACAACAATACAAAAGTCAAATTAGTGGAAAATGCAAATGCGGATAAAAAACGCAAAGTGGATGGCACAAAAAACGGCAATAGAAAATATAGACATAGCTGCCTTATATACCACAATCATGGAGAAACAGAGAAAGAGAGAGAGGGAGATAGAACTAGAGCGAGATGGAGACAAACATAGTTGGAAAAGCGAAGATAGAAACCAAAGCAAAAACTGCAACGAGGCATTTTAAAAAGTGTTGGCACAAAAAAATTATATTATAATTACATGATGCAGCAAGAAATCTTGCAGCCTGATTTTCCAAACATCTCTTCAGAATTTCATCAATTTATCGGCTTACTTTATGCGATATCTCTTGGTAAATCAAACACTGTCCGCATCATCTTTTGTGTCGATCATCCTTGCATTCTCTACTCAGTTTTCCCTCCATTTTTTTCTTGACATCTGGGAATTGCCTCCGTCAGCTGGCATACTATAAATTTTCGTTGTATTTTTAACATATTTTCACCATATTTTTCTCTCTGCAAGGCAAATGATGCACAGTGAATTTATGCGAGTAAAAACTTAATTAAATATAAACAACACATTTTTTACCATCTTCGGCGTGCTGTAAAATGTAACAAACTACTGCACAGAAATTGTCCATTTTGACTTTTCCCGAGCACTTTACAGAAAAATGATACTATTAAAAGTAAGAAAGCTACAATCGAGTGTGCTCGACTGTGAGTTATCCTCTACCGATTTTGAATAAACGTTAAACTCAGCAGTATTATTATTATAATATATACCACATTAATATTCCGCAAAACTACCAAAAGCTTTAATTGGTATATTGACATATTACTATGCTTAAAATATACCAAAAGTTACAAAATATACAACACTGTCATCCAAGGTCACTAAGACTCGTAACATCTATAATTATGAATTAGTCTATGTAAAATAATTTCTTAAATAGTAGCAAAAATTTTAAGCATGCTTGATCTGAATGCAAACATAACAAGTGATGTCGAGAAAAATGAGAGTTCCATTTAATATAGTCTCTGAAATTTAGGTCATCATATACACGGACGAACAGATAGACAGAAGAACAGACGAAAATGGCTGATCAAGAATGTATATACCTTAAGATTAGGAGATGCCAAAAGTATTTCGCACATGGTGTATTATAAAATGAAAATATCATAAACACGGAGTACTTTCAATATTTAAAGCGGATAGAGTCAATTTCCAAGAATAAATAATTAGCATAATAGACACACAAATTTTCTAATTTTTATCATTAAACTGAGAACAGTCATTCAAGATAAATAAAATAACTATTTGAATTATTATTATGAGACCATCATGAAAATGTCAATATTTGAAGTAAAACATAATACAAATTTAAAATATAGTTTATATATATTTTTATTTATTTACTTATTAAAAGCAATGAGTCCACAGCAGCTAGTGTGCAAAGAATATTTAAACTGTTTATTTAAAACTAAAACAGTTGCTTTTATAGCCATATTAATTCCCAACTTTTAATTTTCTATGCATAAATGTTTTTCTGAAATCTTCAGTTTAAGCATTGTTTACACTTCTTGCTCATATCTGCCGATTAAAAGTATTTATCTTTGATAAGAAACGAAATAATTAAGGTACGTTGACGCTTTTGTTTTTTATTTTATTGTTTTCTTTGTTATTAAATATTTGTCTTTTAATTAGAGCTCATTGTGCAAAATGTTTATTTGCTTTAGGCTTCGGGTTTATCGTGAACTAGCAGCTGTCGTTGAGGGCTACCGGATTAACCGAAGCTCGCAATTTTGTAAGCCTTTTAGTTTCCAACTAGGTCTTTGGTAAATTCCATGACCCACAGCGCATGTTAATTAAATGAGCTTAAAAGATATGCAAAGCACAAGAATTAATTGGAGTAATAGAAAATGCATTCAGTTTCAATCGCTAGAATAAATTCTGATAAATACACAATAATATTTCGTTAAAGAATGAAATCAACTTAAAAATAATATATTTCGTTTTCAAGCAGCCCTCGCTTGTTGCCTCATTTCAGACAATTTCAATTTTCCAGCTCTTATCGCTTGTCACCCACTTATTTCTGTAAAGACAACCTTGCAAGCGGCTGTCATGTAATTATTGTGAATGCTTAGACCCAGTTAATCTGCCAAGTTCAAAACCGAATGCACTTCGAGGTGAGGTAACGTTTTCCGCCAATATTAGCACAAGTGCAGGGCCCAATTATTGAAATGGAAACTGATATTCGATACAACAATGGCAGTATACGTGGCGTATGCGCAATGCTGTTTTATCAACTGCTGTCAGTCGTTTTACTTATTTTTAATAGCACAACAATAAAGCAAAGTGTTTGTTGACTTAGCTTTCGGTTTTGTCTAGCTTGATTGCTTCGCTGTTGATATTAGTTAGTGGGTGGCGATTAATTTCGCCCAGTTGAGAACTGGCAACGAAAGCGAAAAGGTCTTGACACAAAATGCTCAGCAATTGCCTAATTCTCATAGGCAGCTTTCTGCTACTGCCTGCTGCGTGGGGTTACTTTGAGGGCTGCGATAACACCTACACCGTCGATGGCACCATCTACGTTGAATCTCCGTATTATCCCTCAAACTATCCGGCTGGCACCTCGTGTCGCTACAAATTTGTCGCTCCCGTGGATTACTACATCACAGCACAGTGCACGATCAGTTTGCCATCGGTGAGCTGTACTTTTATGTTCTATAAATCCATTTTTACATCAAATACCTACTCAGAATAATGGCCAGTGCAGCACGGATAACTTTTGGCTGGATACTGAAGGCGATCTCTTGATGCGCACCTCGGAAAACTTTTGCGGCAGCGGCACATTTACCCGAGATTCTCTATTCACGGAACTCGTCTTTGCCTACATCTCAACGGGCAGCAATGCGGGAAAATTCAGATGCACTCTGACCTCTAAGCCGCAGAGCTGTAATTGTGGCTGGTCCGCGACCACACGCATTGCCAATGGCCAAGCTGCTGCCGCCAATGAATATCCCAATATGGCAGCCCTCAAGGATGTCACTTCGAATGTTGCCATTTTCTGTGGCGCTACTATTGGTGAGTATTTCTATATAGTGTTATGTCTTCACATATTTTAAACTGCTTCTCATTTGAACAGTCTCACATCGCCATTTAGTGACTGCTGCTCACTGTACGAATCAAGTTAGCCAGGCCACCAATATTGTGGCCATCGTGGGCACCAACAGTATACAAAATCGTAAGTAAAACAAGTAAGAAAGCTACAGTCGAGGGTGCTCGACTGTGAGATACCCATTACCCATTTTGAATAATACCAAAATATTGCGGAATTTTTCTCGAAATATTCCGTAAATATACTACAAATATACCGCATGGTATATTCGGTATATTAATATGGTACTACACTCAAAATATATTAGAGAGTGCAAAATATATCAGATTGTCAGCCAAAGAAACTTACAGCCTTAGTAAGTAGGCGTAGACTTGTCGATTTGATAGGGCCAAAGGGGGCGTCGCAAAAATTTGAAACAAACTTGATCTGTGTGTAAACATAACAAATGCGTCGCACAAAAATTAGAGCTCTATCTTCTATAGTCTCTGAGATCCAGTGTTTCATACAGACAGACGGACAGACAGACTGACAGACATGGCTAGAACGTCTAGGCTGTTGAAGCTTATCAAGAATATATATACTATATGGGATCGCAGATGCCTCCTTCTACCAGTTATATCCATTTCCTACCAGTACAACGTTATAATAGTCTTCTACCCTATGGGTAGCGGGTATAAATAGTGAAAATAATATTTAACTAAAGCTCACACTTCAACTTACAGCCAGCAGCTCAATCTACTACGCTCAGTATGCCATACAGCAAATGGTGCAGCATGAACAGTATGTGAATAATCCATCTGTGGAGAATGATATCGCCGTTCTCACTACAGCCACCTCTATAAAATGGACACGGGGCGTGGGCCCCATTTGTCTGCCACCTCAGGGCACGTAAGTGGAGCATTCGACTTGGTTAGGTCTTTAAATTCAATTGAAAACTTTCTTTACAGCACTGCCACGTTTTCATATGACACCGTTGATGTTATTGGCTATGGCATGACTTCGTTTGGCGGTTATCTATCCTCGACTCTGCAGAAGATCAATCTGATGGTTGTCAATAATGTGGATTGCCAAACAGATTACAACGGCGTAGCTACAATTAATTCTGGCCAAATGTGCACTTACGATTATACGGGCAATAGTCGCGATTCCTGTCAGTTTGATTCGGGTGGTCCGGTGATCAAGCGTTCCGCAAAGCAATTCCTTCTTGGCATCGTCAGTTTTGGCAAGAATTGCGGTAATGCGGCTTATTCCATGGGCGTCAATACTCGAGTGACCTCATATGTTAGCTGGATTCGACAGAAGATTGGATATTCCAACTGCGTTGTATCTATGTAAGCACACAGTTATTGCAAAAGACTAACCTGTACTTCAAATTTATGTAAATATATAACCAAATTATTTAATATGATTACACTTTATTTCATTTAATTGTTTTTTGATTTCAAAATAATTAAGCAATTAAACCAGAACAAGCAATGAACAAAACATTTAAGGGACATTTCATTTGGGACAAACCTTATAACATATTAACATATTTGAAAATGATTTTTGGCATTGCTATATAGAAGCGATGCAATTAGCCAATTGGCCCCGGTAATAGTTCTTATAAGATACCCAAAACTCAATTGAAACAAAAGCAAAACATTGCTGTATTATTAATGCAAGATATCGAACAAAAATACCGAATGTACTGAAATGTACCGAATATTCTGTATAACGATACATAACTACATTTCAAATATACCAAAAAATACTGGAATGTCTACCAAAACAAGTAACTATCAAATTTGTATAAAGAACAAATTTTAAAATATATACCGTAGGCTATAATTTGTACATTGATTTAAAATAATCCATAAAGTACAAAAAATACTAGTAAAATACTTGTAATAAAATCATAAATAAAATCACCAATGTTTATATTAGATCACAGCCAAATCGTAAGGACTGTAATTGAAATTGATTGTAGGTATAAAAAATCGATATCAGTTTCAATCCGTTTGCCTTATTTTGAATTTGCATGTGCGAAAGAAAGTGTGGAAAAAGTCTTAAACAAATTTGATCTGCGTACTTCAATAACAAATTCTTTCAAATTGAATTAAACCTCTATTTTTTATAGTTTTTGAGATCTAGGACGGACGGACAAACAGACGGCCAAAGGGACATGGGGATGCAGTACATCAAGATTACTTTTTGGGATCGAAGATGCCTTCTTCTTATATGCCTGTTATATACATTTCCTGCCGGCACAAAATTAAAATACTCTTTTACCCGATGGTAGCGAGTCATTCTTAAATGAACTACATAAAAATTTACCTTATTTTATAGACTGATAAAAAATATTGTGATTGTCTTTTATTTGTAGGCAGAAGAAGGCAATAAGACTGGCGTTGTTTCCAAAATCGACCAACAAGTTTACTCTACTCAGTATACATCAATATTTATTGTGGTCTTAAGAAATTCGTATATAAGCAGCTACGAAATGTAATAAAGAACTCAGTTATCTTTTTTGCATCCGCCAATTAATATTCGGCAAGCATGTGGAAGTTAAGTGTGATGTTGCTTGCTCTGCCATTTCTCTTTGGCCTGGCTAAGTCACAACAATGCAATTGGCAATACAGCTTGCAGCCAGGTCAAGTAATCAATATAACAAGCTCGAATTATCCGAGATCTTTTCCAGCTGGCAGCAGCTGTCGCTATCAGTTACATGCACCTGCCTCCCATGTAATACATCTAAGTTGTTTCTTCGAAGTGGTGAGTTTGCTTGGTATTATAATATACTATTTATTTATTTATTTCCTAGCACTACAAGCTATAGCTAGTAAAAAGTATTTAATTTTTTTATTCTGAATATGTTTTTGTAATTTACTTATTTATTACTAATATTTGTATAAATATTATTTCCATAACTGATCGTTGCAGTCTCCCGATATGTGTCAGTCGAAGTTTCTTTATATATCTCGGGATGGTGACCTCCAATTTCGCGATGGCGAACGCTTTTGCCGTACGGGACGAGTTACTCTCGCCTCAAACTTTCAAACTATGGCCATCGGCTATCATTCCGCCAACTTCGCGTCTCAGCAGCAAGCCAGAGTAAGCTGCCAGGCGATTGCAGTTCGTGTGCCCTGCGATTGTGGCTGGTCTCTGACAACGCGTATTACCAACGGCAAGGAGGCGAGCAAGCATGAGTTTCCCTCAATGGTGGGACTGCGAGGTATCAGCTCAAATCTACCCATATTCTGCGGTGGCAGCATCATCAGCGATCGCTTCATTGTCACAGCAGCTCATTGCACTGATCGCCAGCCCATTGCGAGTCGCCTTGTGGCCATAGTTGGCGTCCACGATCTCAGTCTAAGTGAGTTACATTTCATCTCCTCCTTCCTTTCCTTTGTTTATCATTAATTTTTCTCAGATGGTGAATCAATGTTTGCCTCGCAATATGCCATACAAAGCATTATCAGGCATCCGGATTACAGCAGCACTCGGAATACCAACGACATTGCTCTGCTCCAGACTGTGAGACGCTTTGTTTGGTCACGCGGTGTTGCTCCAATTTGCCTGCCCCTCAGACAAATCCAGGGGTAAGTTGATCGATTTTACAGCTTTTATACCCACAAGGGTAGTCTTATTACTTTGTGCCTCTGGGAAAGAAGAATCTCCGACCCCATAGTGTGTATATATTCTTGGTCAGCATAAACAGCCGAGACATTATAGCCATGTCCGTCTGTCCGTCTGTCTGTCTATCCGTCTGTCAGTATGAACACCTAAATCTTAGAGACTATGAAAGATAGACATATAATTTTCGACAGCACAAATATAGCCTTCGGTGTTTTTTAATGTGAAGGATTATACCGCATTGTTTCTCTTTTATTCAAATAAATAGCAGGTATCTCATATTTAACTGTAGTTTTCTTACATGTTTTATTTTAAAATCTTTTTAAGCAGTTTTTCCTTTACATTATATTATTTTTAACATTTTTTTTATACCCAATACACATAAATTTGTGCAAATATGGAAACTGAAGAAATAATTTAATTTAACTTCGGAAAACTTTCGTTCTTTTGAATATCTTGTATGTAAATATAAAAGATACTACCACCTTCGCACATATTTCCTTTTATCTTTTTACGAATGGGAGGTATCTGACAGTCGAGCATACTCGATTGCAGAAATTGCCTTATCATTAATAACAATTGATTTAGTTTCTTTAGATCGAATTTTCTAACATCGTTTATTTCTTTTCCTACCGTTTTTAGCGGTGAAGCCCACGAAGTTGTGAATATCGCCGGGTGGGGAACTTTAGGCTTTGGATCAGTCAAATCGAATACGCTGCAAAAGGCGAATGTGATGACGATCGTCAACTCCGACTGCGGTTTACGTTACAACACAAGTATAGCGACTAATCAGATCTGCACATATGATCACACAGGACAAGGCCAGGACTCCTGTCAATACGATTCGGGAGGTCCTGTCATACTGCGTCAGCGCAATCGCATGTTCCTGCTCGGCGTGATCAGCTATGGACGCTCTTGTGGCGAGAGATATGGCATTGGGGTGAACACCAGAATCTCATCGCATCTGAAGTGGATAGGCGACTATGTGGGGAGCTCAGTGTGTGTGCGTTAAGGATGAATTGATGATGAAATGCTGCAAGCTTAAAGATTTTCTATACTTGTACAACTATCTTGACATTGTCCCTCTGGCAGTTGTCGTTCCAACACCTTCTTTTGCCTTCTTGAAGTGCTGCTCGAATTCACTTCTGCTTCAGTTTGACAGTCTTCGAGTGTTGACAAAAGCCTTAATTTGCATTTAAATTAAAAAGCAGTGACATGTTTTGCCTACATTTAAACAAGATACAAACCCCCTTCGACCTGAACAATTCTTTGCCTCTATGCATAGTTTGCACGCACTGCAATCAAATCTTATGGAATTTGTTACACTAACTCAATTGATTAGCTACAGTTTGTTGTGGAGTTAAGCCTAAAATAAATCGAAATGTTTACTATTTTTTTTAAATATATGTATATTATAAAAAACTATATTCTTAATGTATACTAAAGTGTTATTTAAAATTAAAACTGCTCTTAATATATTTTCTAGTATTGTCTATACCTAAAAAAATAGAGTATTAATTGGTGTGCTTCACACAGCTTTCATTTTATTGTATTTGTATTTGCATTTTCTTGCAAAATGCAACTCATAATTGTTGTTGTAATTGAGTGCTAACTCAATTTCTTGGCTACGCTCATGTTGTCGTCATCTCTTTGTTATCTTAAAATTGCGTTAAATTTTGCATAGGCCTTCAAGGCCACTCCACCCACTTCCTCCCACACCCCAATGGCCAAAAGAGTCTGCTTGTCTGTTGTAAAATTAATAAATTTCTTAGTGGTGAGAGGGGTCTGAGTTTTTCATTCCTACACATTGCCATTGTTTGATATGCAGCTCAAGTAGATTTTTAATTGAATTTCACCAACAGTAAATACGCAAATAAATTTCAATAAATAAATAAACAGATATATTTATATATATTTTAAAGAATTTCATTTGAAATCTGTAGTTTTAAATGTGGCATCCATTGCGTTTGGTGTCATTTAAGATATAGGTTGAGTCTCAGTCTCATTCAACCTTTCATAGATTACAGATCAAAATTTTGTATATTTTTTTTTTTACAAGAGAATAACTTTTCCGAAATATTGTTTATATGAAAAATAGTTATAATGCCTGGCAAGAATTTCTCAGCTGTGCAGCGCTTGGCCCAAACGATGTACACCTCGCCCCGTTACTTCAGTGGCAGATCCGTGGTCGCCAAGAACTATGATACGATTGCCCTTCATTACAAATTGAACAATCGTCGCGTGTGGCCACAGCGAGAGGAAACCTATGCGGCCATCCAGCTGATGCGACAGAACCGAAGCTGGGACAATGTCAGGAAATATGGCAGCGCCATTAACCACAGCATGTCGATGGCCAGAAGGGGCGCAACGCCGCGACGCAACAACATTCTGACTGCCAAAAATGCGTCGTCCAAACGCATTGCGATGCTTCGTGGTGAGGCGGGGGTGAGAAAGCGGGGACCTGTTGCTATGGCCAAACATATGCACGATCGTGTTGAGGTTGCGAGTTCGCTTCCCAAGAAGGCGAGCTTGAAGAAGCCACAATCCAAGAAGCACAACGAGGAGGAAGAGGAGGAGAAGGATGACGGTGATTTTATGGAGCTGCGATCAGTACGTGAAACGCTCTTTGGCATTCCTGATCCCAATGAGGATGACCAGGAGAAGCAACGCGCCTACGATGCCGAGCTGCTAAGACGTGTCGCTAGGCAAAGCTTTACGCCTGGTTCCAATCTGTCCCGGAAAGTGATAGCTCCATATCACACATACAAGTCACATCGGAATTGCTGGGCAGAGTTTCGACATCGATTGGTCTTTGGTGGACCGAGCTATTATTAAATCCTTTTTTTGAATTGCTCAAATTTTGTATAGCGCGCATTTCATCCGAAACATTTTGGTTATAAATTTAGACGTAAAAAATTTACATTAATTAACTTGCGTGTTTCGCCAAATGATTCAATTAAAAAGTCCTTTTGGCAACTTCGGGTTACTTAGCCCAATTTAATGCTATGCACATCAAAGTCGAAAAGTGCAGGCAGCGCCTAATTACAGCAATTGTAAAGTACAATTGCAGATTTGTCAGATATTGCCATCAAATAAAAAAAATGTGGAAGCACATCAAAATGAACTCGCGCAAAACACTGGAAATGGCAACAACTTAACAAACGAGTGTTTCACAGGGCAAGTTAATTGCAAGCCTTGGCCAAGGAGAGGAGAGGAGAGGAGAAGTCAGCAGGACAACTGCCTGCAGTGGGCCAGTGCTTTGCATAAGAAGTGGTCTGTCCTCTGTCCTTGTCCAAGCACCCTCGTAATCCTTTTCTCTCGTTTTTTTCCACATTGATTCTTTTTTTCATTCTATATTATAAAATTTATGCTGCTTTGTGAAAAATGCTGTTGTGCTTTGTTGCAATCTCTTGTGCTGTGCCGCCTGCACTTCATTTTCTGCCTTTTTCCATTCTACCATTTCTTTTTTTTTTTCCGTTTCGTTTTGTTGTTCAGTGTGGCAAGCGCTTTGCAGCTTTTGTTGTTGAGTGGGCCAACAAACGACGCGACGCCAAGAGCTCAAACCCCCAAAAGACTTGACAATAAAAATTATGAAGCGTATTACTTGAGTGCACTCTTATTTGTATTCGGACCCTTTCCTTAGCCAATTTTTTTCCTTTTTTTCTGTTTTGTGCTTTCCTTGTTGTTTTTCCGTATCTCTTTTATGCACACAAAGGAACGTGCAAATATTATAAAGTATGTCGCTAGTTTCTGAAGAGCAAACTTGCGTGTTAAGTAGCACAAGAACCGGCCAAGAGCTCTTCTTAGATTAACAAAAAAATATATATATATATTGTTTAAATAAATTAAGTTCGGCATCTGAGATTAAATCTTGTTCAAGACAAAGTCAACTATGAGCTTACATTCTTAGTTTAGACATTCACTAAAACTACAAATAAAAAAATTAAATTATAATTCAAAAAAGTTTCTAAGCATATCGAAATTTTTCGTATTCAGATATTAAACCGCAAAAAGATTTATCGTTATTATGTTTCCAAGTAGAATTACCAACTTTAAAATTCACTTGTGCAATAGAAACATATTCAACGCCAGACGTTATCTACATGGTCAGGATAATTCGAAAGCTGAACAAATTGCGAAAATTACCAGAGGCTTCAAACGGAAACATTCGGAACCCAATCCTGAATACCATCATGCACCTCGTAGCTATGTGGAGAACTACAAAAAGTATCATTTACGTAAGAGCTCCACGGAAAAAACAATGTTCTATCGTAATCCCCAATATCGTTGGATCGATTTCCGCCGTCGGATGGTATATGGCACATACGACATATAGCCGCAGTCTACTCTAAATAAGGATTATATATTCATTGTGCTATTTGTGGAGTTCTTTACATAAATCAAATATCCATTTAGAAACGTGTAAAGAAGTTGAATGTCCATTCAGATGGTACGGGAGGGATCTCAATGAAAATTACAGATATCTATGTAAGCAGAAAGAAAAGACGGTCGGGTAGTGAAGCAAGTTTCCAGAGATGTCAATGTTTTGATATACTTGTATGTCGATTATTAACAGAGTTCACAAATTAAATCTTCCTTTAAAAATGTATTTAAAACTGACTTTCTTATGAACACAACTATAGTTTTGGGATGGGAAAAATGTTGAGTAGTTAATAGGAGACTGCAAGCAAAACGTAAAATTAAATCACCTATGCCAACGTTTTGTCAAATTCTCGAAATATGTCAAATAGTTCCTTACCGATATAGCCATCAGCGCCTCAGCCTTTATATCCTCAATCGATTCGGAACGCGTTCCTCTGAGAGGTCTTTAGAAGTAACACAGAATGCGGAGTGACATGCGTCAAAATTTTGGCGAAAAGATTATGTAGAACAAGTGCAGAAATTGAGTGGTTTTAGTAACAAACAAGATTAAAGGCTTTTCACAACATCTTTAACGTTCCGTAGCCGAAATTTCATTGAAAATATCGAAAAATGCACTCTTGGTCGTTTGGTAAACGTAAATAAAGCGAAAATATATTGCTGATAATGACATTTACATGAAATTTGGCCCAGATATGGTTAACAGTCCTGGCAACTTATGAAAAAAAGATTATCCCAAAATAAAGTCTGCATTTTCTTTATTTTTATAATAATCATTATATTAGATTAATTATTCTCAGCAATAATGGCATCTAAATAGTCTTCTTAATAATAAATGGATAACATTCTTAAACCATAAAATTGATTCTTCAATAAACGAAAAATATATTATAAATTAAGAAAATTTAGAATTATATTATTTGTAATAATCTTATTTTACCTGCAAGCAATACCAGGATTATAATTTGTTTCTTCATATATGCATATTAAAATCTTATTTTCAAGTAGTCTAGTGGAAAAATGTAAATGCTTTAATTTTTTGATTTCGTTTTTAAAGTTTCAAATTCAATGACTTAGTTTCGAGAAATATAAAAGCTTATTTTAAGTATACAAAATTACAAAATTTTGTTTGGCCTCTCGTCCGCAAGTTCTCAAAAATGTTCAAATCTTCTTCTTTAATTCGTAGAGGTTTTGAGACATTTAAAGGCTTTGCAACTTCAGCCTTTTGCGAGCGGCGCTTGCAAGCGATGCGAGCAATGATACCTGAACCGTATTTCAACCAACGTTATGTGCAACCAGTGCCGAAAAGAAACAGCTTTGTTCGACTGCAAAATAACTACTTTTACGTTCCTAGACAGGACATGGATTTGATTGTCGAGCAAAGCAGAGCAAAGGACTTGAGGTCGAGGATTTTCTTAATTCCGGAAATCAAAGTACAAAACGATCACGTTCGTTGGTCACAATTCAGGCGAAGAATGATATTTGGAAATTTTGCATTCTAAATTTTGAAATGTTCCATTGTTAAGGTGTTAATATTTGGAGAAAAATCGCAAGTATATTAGATCGAACAGTTCTAAAATACTTTTATATTTAGTCAAATATTAACTACCAATACAAAAAAGGATAATGATCGGCCAAAAACTGATTGTTTTGGGCTTTTATTTGTGTAATGGAATTGAATTGGCGAATTGTATCTAGACAACTAGTCAACGCTAAGTTGGATTTCCCGCAAAAAAAGTCTCGCCAATTTCACCTGAAATATAGTTAAAATTTTCGAATAAAATTTAGAGCTATATATATGTATATATATATAGATTTTATTTTCCATCGACTGATGAAATAATTGTTGAAATTGAGGTGAACAAGATTTGCATCGACTCTTTCATTTGCATTTTCTACTTATGTATATGGCAGCCATTTTGTATTTTGATGGCGGGTTTTGTGCCCACCGATTTGGCGGCTTTTGTGCAACGCCCGATTTTATGTAACGGGGCGCCAAAGACCCGCCCCGAGTTGCCGCCCCCCCTCGCTTAATAACCAACGAGCCAAAACGTCAATTCCATGAGCCATCATGTCGATATTTTTGCCAATTTTTAGCTGCCTCTTGCAAATTGCTTTTTGAGCTTGTTAGAGTTTGGCACACACGCTAATGAATAGTCAAAGTCCAAGCCTCGAAGCCACCGCACTTCGCCCCCGCATCGAGCACTCGATGCCTCGATCCTTGTTATTCCCATTGCGTTTCGCATTGCATACTTTTTGGAGCGGCGACGAAGCTACAAAACGAAAACTAAATGGCAATGTTTAGGCGCATATTACGACAGCACCGTCCGCCGAGCCGTGCGGTCGCAGTGCCAATTGCAGTCACAGAGACGCGCCCCCATCATCGACGCCATTTTGTAATCAAATGCAGCACAAAAGTATGCAAAGGAAATTTGAAAATGCCAACATGAGCGAGAGAGAGAGAGCACGAGATGAGGGGTTGAGGGCGAGAATAAATGCAAAAGCAGCAGTGCAGCAGCAACAGTCGGATGCGTTTTCTTCGTTTACAGTGAATAGATCCTATAATAGAAAAAATGCACTAATAAAAATAACAACCAAAATTATCATAAGTATTTTCATTACCTTGATTTAGTTTACAAAAAACAATGGGCTTGCAAAGTATTTAATTGCATTAGCATTTAGAAAACGATAAAGACATAACAAAATAAAATTCGAAATATGTATAACACATTAATAATCCAGTGCCCCATGTAAGAAAAACACATTTTATACCAACAATAGCCTTCAGTATATTCTTAGTTATTTCGCGGTAAATGAATACCACACTGATTTTATTTCATAAAAATAGGTAGCGGGTATCTTACAGTCGAGCACACTTGGCTGTAGCTTTTTTACGTGTTATTCTTTTAAATATAATTTGATTCATCAATACGGATCTCCACGATAGTTAAATCCAATCAACTAAAATGATGTTATTCGTACTCGTAATAACAGAGCTCATTAGAAAACTGTTAGTTCTACTAATTTAATATTAATTATACAATTTACTAATTTACTCAGATTATAAATAAAAAAAGAGATAGAAAGTGAAAATGAAACCATGAATATAATCATCAATATAATTTTTTTCAAAGAGCACAATCAGCAATCTATTAATTCTCAAATTTTCAATAGCATGTTGTAAAACAATTTTTCTTATTCCTCATAAACCAGAATTTTAGCAGTTTTATCTTTCTTTTTTTGTTCAGCGAATAGCCCGCAGTTCTTCGAGGTCAGATGTGAACTAAGCTGTGGATTTGGCAACAATACGAACTGTAGTTCGTGTAGTTGAAGAATCACACACACATTAGAAGATAATGTGGAAGCTATTTTGAGAAGAGCTTTTATTATATTCTTATATACATGTAACAACGGTTAAGGCTAGTCGATAGAATCAATCGATATCGGTTGGCATTAGCGAGTGGATAGGCACCAAGCTATGGTCAGTAGTAAATAATAAATCGTAGGAAGTAGAGCGGCAGTTGTAAGAAGTTGAATAAAAGTTGTCAAAAGTAGAAAAGTAGTCGACAGCAGTCGTCAGTCAGACGAAATCAGTAGTCAACAGGAGATAAATATCAGTATTATTTAAATTTATCAAATTATAGTATTACTATTATTATAAAATATTTGAATACAAAATAATAAACATAACATACATGTGGATAGATATAAATTGTTATTTATTGAATTAAATACTATAATTTATGTTTTTATACCCGCTACCCATAGGGTAGAAGGGTATTATAACTTTGTGCCGGCAGGAAATGTATGTAACAGGTAGAAGGAGTCATCTCCGACCCTATAAAGTATATATATTCTTAATCAGCATCAACAGCCGAGACGATCTAGCCATGTCCGTCTGTCCGTCTGTCTGTCTGTCCGTCTGTCCGTCTGTCCGTCTGTCCGTCTGTCCGTCTGTCCGTCTGTCTGTATGAAACACTGGATCTCAGAGACTATAAGAGATAGAGCTATAATTTTTTTTCGACAGCATTTGTTATGTTTGCATGCAGATCAAGTTTGTTTCAAATTTTTGCCACGCCCACTTCCGCCCCCGAAAATCAAAAAAATCGAATTACAAGTGTAATTTTAAAGCTAGAGCTGCAAGTTTTGGCACATATAATCATAACAATAGTATTTATCATTCTGAAAATTTGATCGCGTTTGTAAAAATTGTGGAAGTTATTGAAGAAATGCTTTTGTATGGGAAAAACGCTTACTTACTAGGGGTCTCAAATGCTTTGGCCGACAATCTGGTATATTATGCCGTCTATGGTATATTTCGAATGTGGTATTATATCGATATACCAAATATACCACTTGGAATAATTTGCAGTATTTTTTAGTATTTTTGGTATATTTTAAAAATAATACCGCAATATTTTGCTTTTATTCTAAATGGCTAGCGGGTATCTCACAGTCGAGCACACTCGACTGTAGCTTTCTTACTTGTTTTTTATATAATCATCCTTATCTTATCTTAATAAGAATACGATAATAACATATTTCTTTAATTAAAAACATAATTAGGTATTCATTTAGTAATTAACCTTTTGTTAAACATATGTTACATTAAAATATTGAATGCAGACAACTTAAGTTAATCTAGAATACTAACTTTACACTTTTATTCCTCAGCAATTATAAATTAAAACATGACCTGTACCTGAAGGCTTGAGTGATTAATAGTAATCCCATTGGTAATATATTGAAATGCGTTTGTTTTGGCTTGAATAGTGTTCACTGTAGCTTGTAAAAAAACTGCATTTCCCTAGAGCAAGCAAACTGACACTACGATTGCTGTTGGTGTTGGTGTGGCTGCTGTTGTTGCTTCGTCGGTTAGTGGCTGCTTTTCAATTAGTGCCACAATCCATGCCAGCGATTTCTATGCCTAGTGCCATGCCCACAGTAACGAGCCGAGTGTGTGTAGGGGCAGCACTTGATGCCTAGCGACTGCAGTTGACGTTGCGCGCGTTTTACGTAAATTGAACAACAGAACCGAGCAGCGAGTAGCGAGGGGAGGCGAATAAGGAAGGTAAAAGCTGTTAGAGAGTATGGGGCATGTACCACGAAATAAAAACAAAAACAAAGCAAACACAAACTCAATACACACAAACACATGCACATGCAGATAGACGAAGAAAAAGAAGCAGTCGCAGGTCGCAGTCGCAATCGCAATCGCAGACACAGCAGCAGCAACAGCAACAGCAGCCAATGCTGCAACAGCGCCCAAATGCAGGCAAAGGCAGCTTAGCTAGACATACATAACACACAAGAAGAAGGAGAAAAAAAGGGGGGGGCGACTATTGAAAAAGTGCATTGCAGTTAGGCAAATCAACAGCAACAACAACAACAACAACGATTACAAACAAAAAAAAAGAAGTAATAAAAATAGAAAAGGGCTGTACTCGTCGCAAAAATAGCAGTCACCGCATTGACAGCGACTGCCAGACGACGACGACGATGGCGATGGCGATTTGTATTGCCTTTAAGCCTAAAAGCATGATTCATATGTTATGCCAAACGTTTAATTATTTATTTGAAAAGAAGACGACAACAGGCAACACAGACAGCGTCGCAGTAAAAAAACAACCTTTAGATAAATAGCAGTCAGTATCGTTATTGCCAGAGGCAGAAAAAGGAATTGCAAAAGCGCTGCGTTGAGGTTAATTAGTTGACATTTGCGCTTAATTGCAACACTGGGGGGGAAGCGTTGAGCCCAGCGAGGCGAAAGATTTCCATGCATCATTGATGACTTGGAATTAAATGATGTTTCAATTGCGGAAGCGTCGATGCGAAGCGACAAACTTGACACCCACTTGACACTTGATAAGTATGCTACATAATCGATACCTCGCTTCACGTCTGCTTTGCACAATACGCCACCTCAGGTGTCTTCGCCCTGATCCACTTGATGAACGAGGCAACTCGCGTATTCACCGATGGCTGTTGAGTGGCGCACGCATAGCCATAGCTAACAATGCCCACAGCCATCAGACGCCCATGACTCCGCTCATACAGAGCACCTCCCGAGTCATACTGACACGTATCCCTGCCCGGCGTGTAAGTGCAGAAGCTGTGCAACGGCACCGAACCTTCGCTCAATGAGCTACGACACTGCTCAGTGCCGATCACATCGAGCGTTGTCTTCAGCAGACGCGCTGTTTGTGGTCCACCATAGGAGGTGGTGCCCCAACCGGCAGCCAAGAGCTGTTGACCCACCAGAGGCAGCTTCTTGCCATTCTCAGCTGGCTGCAGGGGCAGGCAAGCGGGTCCAACACTGCGATTCCACAGGATGGGCAAGCGAGTGCGCAGCAGAGCGATATCATTCCGAAGTTGTCCGTTCGATGAGCTGAACTGTTCATGCAGGATCAATGCATCCAAATCGTAGTGGCGGGTGAAGAGCGTCTCATAGGCGGTGGACAGATCGTGCTCCCCAACCACGATGCGCAGCAGAGCAGCTTGACTCGTCTCCCCACTGAGGAAACAATGTGCCGCTGACAACAGATAATGATGGTGAACTGCAAAATGAAAGCAATATTAATTATGATGAAGGTAATTGTGGGTTTGACAATGAGATTCTCGCTACGTATTGTTATAAGTACTTAAATAAATTGGCTTACTTTTGATACCTAAGAAATAATTTCATAAACATTTGTAAATGTTAAATATTTGGTTATGATTGACGTCCTATAATTTTGTTGTTCTAATATAATTTAATTATAACTTTGTTGGTCTAATACCATTCAAGTTTATCACCCTTTTGATATTATTTTGTAATTATTATTTACGTGTTTAATTTTTATACAAAATAATATAATAACTAAAATAAGGGGTGCTAGCTACTAAGGCCATTGACTCAAACCCTTTTCTAATTAATTATATATATAAATTTAGAAACTGTGTACAAATTGGAATTGAGTAAACATCAAATAATTAACTGATTAACTTCGTTAGATTTTTGTTAATCATTGAACTTCCTTTATTCATCTTTATGGCTTCCTATTTCGTTTATTGACTTACTTGTGATACATAAGAAATACTTTTAAAAAACTTTTGTAAAGGTTAATTTAATATTCAATGTTAGAACAATAAATTAATAACTGTTTTGCAGCAGTTGAAGTTATTCGTCGTTCAGTGATTTTCTATTTTCATATCATAAGAAGATAACATATTTACAATACTTTTCAACAGCCCACTGCATTTGTAATACTAATCATTTTGTATGTTTCTGAACTTAATGCAACTTGCAATATATCATATATTATATATTATAAAATATAAGATTTTTGAGGGTTACCTCTTCTGCCATAAGAGATCGAAAATAGTAAACAAAAACCTTTAAACAGCAAAAGAAACAATAATTAAATGAACAACAATGATTTACAGATCACTAGTAAAGAACTGAAAAATAACCAACTAAGAAACAAAATTGAACACCTGATCAAAAAAGAACTATGAAGTAAACTAAGTTCTTTCAAGTGAATAGATTTTTGATCCTTGACGTGCAAAAAGAAGGAGAAATCTGAACGAATGTGCTGTAATTAGTTCCTCAAGTTGATAAGATTTTGGTGTTCACTTACACACACAAACACAGAAAGTAAAGCAACAGACTGAATACTCTGGATACTTTATGAAATCGGAACTAGCTTCTTTTGTCTTCTTCAGTTATATAGATTTTCTCTGAGCGCTAATTCACTACACCCTTCACCCCTTTAAAATGTGTTCATAGTGACTCTTTTGCTACTTGATTACTTACTGATCGCAGCACCACAAAAGACTCTGCCGAGCTTCTTGGTCAGCACACCGGCCATGGAGGGAAACTCGTGGAGTGAAGCCTCGTCATTTGTTGGACTGGCGATGCGCTGTGTGAGACTCCAGCCGCAGTTACATTGAGGCAAAGCGGCTTCGACGAGGCAAGAGAAACGCCCACCTCCGCTTTGGGTGCCAAGTGGATAAATGGATAAAATTTTGGCACGTTTTGCGGAAGTCTTTGGAGTGCGCCTTGTTGCCGACTTCTGGCGCAGCAATTGGGCCAAGTTAGTTGGCGCGGGCGTGCTGCCAATTCGACGTCCATTGTTGGACTCATCGAAGAGCAGTGAAGCGACGTAAGCCAAGGCATCGCTCACGCCCACATCCTGCAGCACGTGTAGCACCTCGTTTGAAAACTCATCATCCTCCTCCTGCTCCTCCGAATCGGCTTGCTTCTCATCCTCTTCGCCAACTTCCACCTGCTCAACTGAAGGTGCCTCTGTACTTGTTGTTGTACTTGTACTCGTAATTGTGCTGCTGGCACTTGTGATTTGCGCTGGCAGCTTATCCTTTAACTTTGGCACCAGGACACCAGCAGTAGCAGCAACTGTTGGAGACGCCTCCTTCCTCTGCGAGATGTAGGAAATCACAGCACGATTCAGAAAACTTTGCCGCTCGAATTTGCCAGTGCCACAAAAATATTCGGAGCTCGTCAACAGCTCGTCGCCCTCGGCATTGAAGTGAAACATCTCCGTGCGGCATCGCGTGTCCCTCACAAGCTGGGGGAAGAGTGGAAAAATCCGCAATGAAAATAACAGCTAAGCACCTTTTAGGTAAACCAAACAGCTTAGATGACACTGAGTGCGGCTTCACCATTTATACAATATATATTTATACAATTTAATAAAAGATCTAGTCAAAAAAAAAATTGAAGATCCATTTGTATTTGAGAAAGGATTTAACTTCATATGTTTAACATTTGTAAAAAAATTGTATAAGTGAATCTTTGGTCTTTTTCAAGCACAGCTTAAAAACTTACAAATATCTCAATCAATTTTAAAAGTAAAAATTGTATAAATATAAGCACTTGTGACGTTTTTCGATGTTTAATTAGAACCACTTTTAATTTGCAAACACAGACGACGTTTTTCTAAACAACTAGTAAAAATGTAACAGTCGAGTGTGCTTAACTCTGAGGTACTCGCAAGAATACTAAAATATATCGAAAGTTTTATTTTCTATATATATATATATATGTATATATATATAGTACTACATTAAATAAAATACTGTTTGTCAGCTAAAACAGAATCCTTTGCAGTAGATGTTTCTTGGCATACAAACGTATTTTTTAAATAGCTTTTACACTTTTATCTGATCGCAAGTAAATTTTCACTTGATCTAGGTGTTCATATGAACAGAAAGACAGACAGACACACAGACGAACACACCGCTGAACAAGAATATGGGGTCGCAAATGACTTCTCCTGCCTGTTGCATACATTTCCTATAGGCACAAAGTTATGAAACACTTCTAC
>JAWNOC010000038.1:0-178406 GCA_035046325.1 Drosophila niveifrons
AAATCCTCTGCTGAACCCTCCCCGAGGGTGCTGGCTGGGTAGGATCTGTATTACCTCACTGTCAACGGGTAGCAGATTTCTACTATGCGTCGATATTTCAGGAACTGCAGATCCTAGCTGAGGGCTCTGTTTCTTATCTTTCGGGCATCTGCCTGAAGATAAGAAGCAGAATCCATGGTATGAGGTGTCTGGCGGTCAGACTGAAAACGCTATGGGGGGCTCCCAAGAACAAAATTAGCCAACAACAGTCTCAGAATGGACTTAAAAGACAATTCAACTCGGGCTGGGATGTCAGCCCAAACGTCGGTGGAACGCGTGACTGCTACCACCGGCGGGCACGGGGGGAGAGATCCTCTCTGCGTGTCGCCAGCGGTCACACCTCTGACACGGCGGGAGCAGGCCGTATCAGTTGTAATAACACTGCCACCAAAAATTCGAAGTTGGTGCGCGCGGGTGCTGTGATCTTAACCGACACAGACCAAAAGAGCGCTGTGCCATCTTCTACGGTGGAGGGGGCACGTCTTCCTGTTCGGTCACCCCTGCCTATCGCCAGCACCTCCAAGGTTGCGCAGCGGGGCACGGGGGGGCTGAAGGAGAAGGCCAAAAACAAGGCGGCGACCCGTATTCACGCAAGGCTCAGTGGCGTAGCTAACCTGTCCGTCAAGGACCAGGAGAGGCTTGCCTGGGCCAACACGTGGATGCGGGAAAACCGACTTAGCCCCCTTCCAAAAGACAGTAAAGTGCAGACCGGTTCTACCGGCCCTGCCAACAACAAGGTGGAGTCCATGGCAAGCAAGCGCCAACGGTCCGCTGAGAGTCCCAAGCAAGGGGCTCCAGTGAGCAAGAGGCTGCGAGCACCTGGCTCCACTAATACTGACCCGGACAGGACAAGACAGAGAGCAACGGTTGCTGAAACTGCCAGGCGGCATCTCACCGCTGCTCTCATAGACAGAGGGGACCCTAACGGGAAAATGTCTGCAGAGCGGTGGCGGTTGACCCATAGCAAGCTGGTCGACGCACTGTTTGTCAGGATGGAGAATGTCCCAGACAGCCCAATGCCTACATTCGAAGGCACGGGCTGGATGAATGGTGTCAAAATCCTGACATGCAAGGACGACCCAACATTGCAGTGGCTGCAAGTGACCGTACCCAAACTGGACGGACTGTGGGAGGGGGCCAAGCTGGAGGTGGTGGACAGGAATAACATCCCGTCCATACCGAAGGCGAAAGTCCTTTTCCCTATAGTTGTGCAGGGAGAGCGGGCACTTCAGCTGCTTAAAAAGCAGAACCCGGCCATTCCGACGAGTGACTGGTCCGTGCTGAAGGTTGATGAACCGTTACCCAGTGGTGGGCAGCACGTGATCATTCAGATCAACAAGGAGGCCGAGGATCTGCTTTACAAGCGCAATGGCAAGATGGCGTGGGGCTTGGGGAGCGTGTACCTTCGCCTCAAAAAACGCCATCATACTGACAATGACACCCACACGCTGAGGGCAGGGGAGGTAGAGGCAGATCTCGGTCTCGAGAGCGTGACCGACGCCACCCTGCACCTCAGCTTGACTGATGTGACGGAGGAGGTGGGGGAGGAACTGTCCATGCAGACGGGCCCCCCCGCGAGTTTGCTAACCTCTAATGAGTGTGCTGCAACTCAACCTCCACAAGTCTAAAACGGCTTCGGCGGAGCTACTCCTTGCCATGGAGGAAGTGTCCGCCTACGCGGCTTTGGTCCAAGAACCGTGGATAGCGTCGGGCAACACGGTTGCTGGGCTAAAGTCTCCCAACTATGATCTATACGTCCCGACATTGGTAAGTAGATCGAGAACTGCCATCCTTGTTAAAAAGGGGCTAAAAGCTCATCTACTACCTAATTACAGCAATGACGATCTTACCGTGGTGGTGCTGGAGAGCTGTGATGGATGTTTGCTGCTGGCATCCTGTTACATGGCCCACGACAAGCCGGCTCCACCTGACGAGCTGCGGAGGCTGGTGGACATGGTCTGCTCCTCCAACAAACATATCATTATCGGAACGGACGCCAACGCCCACCATAGCGTCTGGGGAAGTCCCGACATCAACGAAAGGGGTGAGTCAGTTCTTGATTTTATCCTTAACAATAAGCTTAGACTAGCCAACAGAGGTGAGGTATCTACCTTCGTAGGTCCCACCTCTTGCAATGTGCTGGACCTAACGATTGCGACTGAGTGTACCAATGTAGAAGAGTGGAGGGTCCTGGATAGACCCTCCTTCTCGGATCATAAGTACATTCAGTTTACCATTGCTATTAGTAGGGTACCTGCGGCTCAGCCGTTCAGAAATCCCCGAAATACCAACTGGGCGAAATTCTCCAGCCTGGTTTCGAAGTCTCTTGGTCCGCCGGGTAACATCAACTCGGTACAGGACCTGGAAACAAATGTCAATGTCCTCTCAGCAGGGCTACTTTCTGCGTTTCGCCATTCCTGTAGGCTCTCAAGACCGACGAGAAGATCGAAGCCACCCTGGTGGAACCCAGATCTCTCTTCGCTTCGGGCGGAGCTTACTAGCATGTTTCAACTTGCTAAGAAGGCGGACAACGAATACGTCTGGGACGAGTACAGGTCTCTCCTGAAGTCTTACAAGAGGATGATTCGATCATCCAAAAGGGCTTCATGGAGGACCTTTTGCTCTGGCCTGGACAACATCAAAGACACCTCCAGACTGAGGAAGCTGCTGTCCAAGCAGGCTTCCAGTCCTAGTCTGCTCAAATCGGGCGATGGAGTGTGGACTGAGAGCAGTGCTGAAACTCTTGAAGCATTGCTCTCAACTCATTTCCCGGGATGTACTGGTATGGAGAACAGTGACTGGCAGCTCCTTCCCTGTCTCCCAGTTATGAGACCCCCTGCCGGTCTAATTACAGCTAATAAAATAATCTGGGCTATCGACTCCTTTGCGAAGGACAGGTCGCCTGGTCTCGATGGACTTTCGCCAGCAATGCTGCAAGCCAGTAAACTTACGATTGTTCCGTGGCTATCGGGTATTTATTCGGCGTGCCTCGCTTGGGGTCATATCCCCACTCTTTGGAGGACCTCAAAAGTCATTTTCCTGCCCAAGGCGGGCAAATGCAGTCATGTGGTCCCAAATGACTTCCGGCCTATCAGCCTAACCTCTTTCCTGCTAAAGACATTGGAAAAGCTACTTGATTTGCACATCAGAAGCAACTCCATGCATCTGTTGTCCCCAAATCAGCATGCGTACACTAAGGGCAAGTCCATTGAGACAGCTCTCCATGCTCTAGTAGCATCCATTGAAAAAGCAGACCACTACAAAGAATATGCCTTAGGTGCATTTCTTGACATTTCAGGCGCCTTCAATAACGTCACCACTGACGCTATTATGAAGGGCCTTACCTCTGTTAACACGGCACCAGCGATCCACAGGTGGGTCAACCGCCTTCTTTGCGACAGGCGGGTGGTGGCTACGTGGGGCGATGCGGCCATTACAAAGGTAGTGCGAGGTGGCACTCCCCAGGGTGGGGTTCTCTCGCCTCTCCTTTGGAATTTGGTTGTAAATAGCCTACTTCAAAAATTTACTAGACGGGCCCCCAAGTTAATTGCCTATGCAGATGACATAAGCATTTTGGTAACTGGGAAATGCCCAACCACCCTTAGTTCCGTAATGGAGCTTACTCTTCGGGAAGTTAAAGCATGGGCCGAATCAGGCGGGCTCAGCATTAACGCGGACAAAACGGACCTTATCCTCTTCACGAAGAGGTATAAGGTACCTGCGTGGTCCCCCCCAAAAATAGGCTGCACCAAACTAAAGCCGAGCCTAGCAGTTAAATACCTAGGTGTGGTCCTGGACAGCAAACTGTCATGGAAGCTTAACGTGTTAGAAAGGGTGAAGAAAGCCACCGGAGCCTTGTACATGGCGAAAAAGATGCTTAGTTGCACTTGGGGCCTATCTCCCAGTCTAATGCGGTGGATATACATCTCGGTTGTTCGTCCTATCCTCACTTATGGTGTTATAGTGTGGTGGCAGGCCACGGAGAAAAGGACGTACCTATCCATTATGGAAAGGACACAGCGTCAAGCGCTACTGTGTATTACAGGCGCTATTAGGTCGACGCCAACTAAAGCCCTCGAGGTAATAGCTGGCGTCGAGCCGCTAAACCTATACGCGCAATCCATAGCCGCAAAATCGTCCCTAAGGATTGCCGCAACAGGCAATCTGGGTCTGTTAGGCTATGGTCACAGCGCCATTGGTAGGGAGACAAGTAGAGACTTGGACTATACTATCCCCCTTACCAGTACCGACCATATCAAAACAATATACTTGGAACCGGACTGCTGGCGGGAAGGGTTATGCATTCCCGAAGCCCTCAACCTCTTCACCGACGGGTCGAAGATGGAAGATGGTGTCGGAGCGGCCGTATACTGTCCAGACCCGGTCTCCAAACACTCCTACAAACTCCCAGACCACTGCAGCATCTTCCAGGCGGAAGTTTTTGCCATTGGCAAGGCTGCTGAATTGGCTCGGGGTTTGCAAAGTAATCAAACTTCTATCAACATCTTTGTTGACAGCCAGGCTGCAATAAGATCGATATACTCTAATGTGGTCAAGTCCAAAGTTGTCCTGGACAGCAGAAGAGCAATAGAGTCGCTGAACGCATCTGTGGTCGTGCGCATCTATTGGATCCCAAGCCACCAGGGCATTGATGGCAACGAGATCGCTGACACTCTCGCCAAAGAGGGAGTGGGGCTCGATGTCGGTAACATGTGCAATGTCCCGATATCCCTGCGAACTCTTGGCAGCGAATTTGAGGTGCGCTCTAGACTTCAGTGGGACGCGAGCTGGCGTAATGCTAACTCGTGCAAAACTGCAAGGCTGATGTGTGCCTCTACTAACAAAAAATTAACCAAATTCGTCATGCAGCTTTCTAGGAAAGACTGCAGGCTAATGCTAGGCATTTTAACTGGTCACTGTTTGTCAGCTGCCCATGCTGTAAAGCTGGGCATCACGAACAGCGATCAGTGCAGGAAATGTAACGAACCCGGGGTTAAGGAAACACTTGAGCATCTTCTCTGTAGATGCCCAGCGTTATCCCGACTCCGGTTGAAATACCTCAATTCGCCGTGCCACAACGACCTTCGGGACGTTTCACGGCTACCTCCTAGGATGCTGCTGGCTTTTGCCAAAAATGCATCCATACTACTGGACTTCTGAGACGCAGATAAACCACCGGTACAGCTACGGACCTCCACTGGTCTATGTTTTTGCCCCGTGTAGGGGCAGCCGGTCCTACCTAACCTAACCTAACCTATCAAACTTTTATAGTAGTCTAAGAGATCTCCAATCATAAATGGAAGTACGCATTAACAGCTGATCAGACAGAAAACATTACTAAATAATATTGCTCAAAGGAAACATAAAAACATTTAATAAATAAGCAGAGATGTCTTCTTTAACCCATTACAATCGAATGCACAAATCCAATTTCAATTCAGGCTTTGTTAAAAAATAACTAATCCTTTAAAAACAAGAAGTATTTTTTAGTATCTCTGCCTTGACGCTTAAGATTTATTTATTTACTGAAATTTATCTTGTCAGAGAGAGAGAGAGAGAGAGAGAGAGAGTAGCGAAAGAAAGTGTAGAAAATACCAGTAAAAAAGTAATACATAGTAAAAAGCTGTGCGAAATGTTTTCAATTAATTTCAAGTGAAATTGATTACTCTTTTTATTAAGCACCTAGCACGGCGAAATCAATTTAGACGCTTTCTTTCCTTATTAAGCTGAGAAAATGTCGCTCATTAATTACAATTTTTTCCTTGGCTGCATTCACGTACTTTCCTTCTTAGGTAAATAACTCGAATAAAAGGATGCTCAAGATTCAACTCTCATTATTGTAATTTATATGTTTTTCTTAAAATGATTTTATGATAAATAAAAAATGATTCGTATTTAAGAGATGATTTAATAAACGTATCTTTTTAAATTGCAATACTTTCTCTGAAATTCTCTATTTATATCCTTCTTTATAAATACACATCTTTCAATGTCCGACTAACCTGCAATGTTTGCTTATTTCCCTGCATATGTGTTCTTCTACATTATTAGCAGAGTTCTTTTTGACCTCTTTGTGCTTTATATTGCTATTGCAGCCGGAAGTAAAACTGCTTTTCTCACACACTTTATTTCTTTATGCTGTCCTTCTGGAACGGAAAAAGAAATTCCTATTTATTCAGCCATGAACAAAGCCACAATATTTGCTAGAGCAAAGTTAGTCAAGTAAACTTATTTAAAGTTAAACACAAAGTTATTTTCGACTATTTTACTTTTATTATTTTTTTATGCCATGCTAACCTTTTCTTGTGTTTCTTTATTAAAAAAGGGAACTGAAAAAGCGATAAAGATTTGTTTTTGTTATTCATTCAAGCAGCTGTCATGAAGTACTCGAAGCTCTAGTATTTTTTTAGAGGTTTATTAGTTTATCCAGACTTTGACTTTAAGCTACTATTATTTACAATTGAAGTCTTTCGGGTTATCAAAATTTTAGCATGTTGATTTCGACATTTTAAAATAAAATAACCTGACAGCTTTTTTACTTTTACTAATTTAACGTACTCAGAGCTTTGTAATATTAATATGTATAGAATATTGATATGTATAGAATATACATATATAGTTACTGCTAAATAGCTGTTTGTAGAAGTAGAGAAAGAAAAATCCTGCTAAAATCAAGAATAAAATCTTGATTTTCAAGATTGCTATAAAATTTAACCAAAAAGGTTTATTTTTAAATCAAGATCGAATTTATGCAAAAAATGTAGATTGCCCAATCTTGAAATTTTCTAATCTTAATCTTATTATAAAGAATTTATCCATTATATTTAATACTGGAAAAGCTTTGAGTATACTTATAGTATACGGTCACACAGTACCTTAAACGCTTGCAATTAAACCTCTTTGCTTTTAAGGAATACCTAATTTCTTAAAAAATCTTATAGATAAAAAAAAAGTAAAGAAAACTTACTTTTAAACAAAATTTTTAAGTTTCAAAGTATAATGAAGTATACTAAAGAACCCATTCCAATATACATATGTACCGAGTATTATTTTTTAACTTTATACTTAAAATTTCATATTATAAAAAGTCAACACAAATTTTTGAAAGAATCCAGTTTTAGATAGGTATAAGTTTCTAAGAATGTACTTGACGTAAAATTTGCTTATATGTATATATATTATGAGGAAAGATCCATGGAAAAATACCTAATCAGAAAAGTTAAGTATTCGCTGTTACTATACGATTAAATCTAATGTAGAAATAAGTATACTCTTAATAAAAGAAGACGCACAAAACATTTTCAATTGCTGAGACTTAGCAGTAATATGTTATCAACTTGCTTTGCAAAGCTAGGGAAGTAGAAGTGAATAATACGCTAGAGAAATGTGAGACTTGCTTTACGTAAAAAGCAATCTAGAATTTCCAGCTGTAGGCACGTAGCGATCAACTTCGACGATAGATTGCGATTAGTTTGGGTGATTTAACTGGGAATTGAATGCTATAAATCAAGTGTATATATATTTGCAACGCATTAGTTTCATTGAGGCTATAAAGCGGGGCTTCCTTATGGAGGTCAAGTCAAATTCTTATCTGCAATTGCCGTTGTTGTTGTTTTTTTTCCGCTTACTTTCGCAATTACTGTTTTGCGGCGCTATCTGCGGGCAGTTTTCAGAAAAAAATTCAAACTGTGATCTGCAGTCGGAGATAGCAGCGGAAAAAAACAAGCCAACGAAATGAAAATGGCAACGAATTTCCATTAGCAGCAGTAACGAGTAACTCGAAAGCAAGTCGAGTTGAGAAGCTAATCCAGCTGCCGAATCACGTTCGCGTTGCATGCTTCAACTTTGAACTCCAGTTTTGCCGTCGGTATTGGTATTGGGAATTGCAATTCCGAGTTTCGAACTGAAGAGCAAAATGTTATTTTGTTACGATTAAAACTAATGAAAAAGGTCAGAAAGACTCAAACAGCGCAACAGGGATGGAGCAGTCATAAAAAGAGTGAGTGTGAGCGAGAGAGAGCGAGTGAGGTTGAGGCGAAAAGGGAGAGACGTACGTAAAAACAACAAAATGAGCGTTAACCAAGCGAATCCTCGGCACGTTTTTGTGCGGAGTCGCGGGCGTTCAAGGTGCGCGTCCCTGGCCCCAGGGACCCCGCACACTGAACACAAAGCACACGATATGCGAAAACACGCAAAGCGAATTCGATTTCGTTGTTATTGTTGCTGTTGTGCTGTTGCTGCGGCTCTCTCTCTTTGCCGTCGCACTCACCCCTGTGTGTAGCTAGCATGGCAATTTGCCATTTTGAACAACGTAGGAGCCAGCGACAGAGCCACAATTTTGCGGCTTCATTGGATGCCGATGCCAAAGGCAGGCGCAGTTGAAACACTGCATTGCATGAAGGGTAGAGTTTCGGTTATAGGAATGATGCGGGAGGGGGAGAAGAGCAGTTAGCAGATGACTGCCTTTTGCCTTTGGGCTACAGTTGAGTTGCTGCTGCTGCTGTTGCTGTTGCTATTGCTGACTCTGATTTGGATTGCAGCTGTGATGAGCACGTAAATGTGTGAGTGAGTGACTGTATGTGTGTGTGTGTGTGCTTAGCTGTCTTGTTGTTGTTGTCGCGCCTGCACCTGTGCTGTCTTTGCTCTCTCTGCTGATTCTGCGTTTTGCTCTTGTGCTTGTCTTTGCTGATGTTTCTTTTTATTTTTTTTTTTTGCTAGCTCTGCTGTTGTTCTTCAGTTTGTTCTTGCTATTGTGATTGCTGATGTTTTGGTTCTTGTCTCTGCTTTTTTTCTTGTTGTTTTTGCAATAGTCTTGTTGTTGCCGTTTTCGTCTATTATTTGTTGTTTTTGCTTTATTTCAGTTCTTGTTGCTTTCTTATTTGCGCTCTCTTTGTGGTTGTTGCTGTTGTTGTCTGTGCTCTTCTTGTTGCTGTTCTTTCTTCAATTTGCGCTCTTATTCTTGCTATTTTTGCTTTTGTTTGCAACTGTCGTTGTTCTTGTTGTTGCTGTTGTTGCTGTCAGTGCCATGTCGTTCAGCAGACTGTAGGCGGAACTCAAATAAAAGTTATATTGCCGCTGCAGGGGGAATCAAGTTAATCGAATAATAAGCGCGCGCAACATACACACTCATACACACACACTCACAACACACACACACATAGAGAACAAGCTGCAGTCTCTACTGCAGAGGTCGAGACATGACCAATTGGCGTGTTTTTCAAAATACTTTGCTTCGCTGGAATGGAAGATGATAGCCTCGCCGCCTCTCGCCGTCTTTCGCCGCGTCTTCCCCATCTCTTGATTTCGCCTCTCGCCGCAGCGACTTGTTCGCTTCTCGCCTTCTTATGTTTTGCGTCTTGTTCTTCTTTTTTGTAGTTCTTTACTTTACTTTTTTTTTGGACTTTCAGCACACACACACAGTTTTTATTACCTCTTCTCCTTTGCGCTCGTCTCAATGTGAAGAGCACAATAGAGCCGATGGGTAGAGGGGGAGGGGGAGGGGCAGCTTGTGGAGCCCATCAAAATGATGTGCACTCATTTGTGAAGTGCGCGGCGACGTTGACGTCGACACGACGTCGGCGGCGCTTTATGCGTGAGAAAATACATCTTGGAACTTCCTTCGCTTCCCTTTTGTGCCGCTGTTCGCCGGCGTTGCCCATCATCAATTGAAGAACAAACGAACGCTGCATTTGCGGTGCTACTTGAAAGCGATTCTTTGAGTTCTTCAAATTCATTTCTAATTGAATCGGAATTGCTCTCAATTGCCTCCTCCTCTGTTCTCATTTTCGATTTCGATTTCTCGTCAATTTCAATTTCAAGTGAACAGATTCGTACTTAACCCCTTGCGATCCACAGATGCCACATTTATATACATATAAATATTACTTGACTTTATCGGGAGAATTCAACTCGCCCATATTTGCTCCACACATATATATTTCCTATAAAAAAATAATAAATTACAATAATTAATTTCAGAAATGTGCTTTAAAAGATTACAGCAAATGATTCTGACAGCACTTTGAGGGGGAATAATAATATCATTAGTTAAAAAAGCAATAATTTATAGAATGTACACAGTAATGAGTATTTTTATGAACATGTGTCAGAAAGTTTTAAGTAAGAAATTTCGTAAAGTATATGTAAAATTGAAATCTTAACTCAATCAGATAATAGTGCTCATATTTTTGTTTCATCTTTTTCACATATTATGAATGCTAAGTAAATATGCCTAAAAAATTATGTTTAGTACAACATAAATTAAGTATACGACTATCAACAGAATATTGAGGGAATAAAATAAGTGATTGTTTTACATTTTTGAGACTTATTGGGATATGGGATGAATGGGATATTGCCTCCAAAGTGTGTATGGACAATAATATTAAAATAATATAATATATACAAATAATATTTAACCAGATAATAAGTAAGATATTTTATAAGAATTTTGTAATTTAAAAAAAAAAAAATTTTATTGAAATATTGACAAATACTAGATTATTATTAGTATATTGACTTCAAATATATGGGCAATAATATATCAACTAACATAATATCTACAAATAATATTTAACCAGATAATAAGTAAGAGATTTGAAAAGAATTTTGTAATATCAAAAATAGAATTAGTAAAATATTGAGAAATATAGTATCGGAATATCAAGTGCAAACATTTCTACAGTAAAAACTCGCTGCCGGACAAAATTCTCTTCCCTATAGTTAATGGAAACTATAACAAAATGACAAGAGTAAAAGATTTGCCTTTTCACTCTCATGTTAACTAGAAAACAACATTGGATATTCCGAAATATATACAAATATCATGGTGGAAAATTTATCACCGTTTTCCGTATTTCTCTTCTTCCTGGAAATCTTTTTTAATGTAAAAGCTTCATTCAATAATTTCAAAAATGAAGTTGCAGATTTTTTGGGTTATCTCCAAATCAGCTTAGCATTATAAGTGCAAACGTCTAAAGCGGAAAAGCTTTCGGATTGTAATAATTTTGGCACCCCTTTCAGAAAACAAACCATAATCTTCATCGAATATGAAATTTACAATTTTTCACACGTGAATGATTGATTATGTGAACTTAACCTATCATGCCTATGACCTTTGAATTTTCCATATTGATTTTATACTTGATGTTAATGGAAACATGAAAACGGATTATGAGATTTGGTTATCAAACTCGTATTTACTTCTTTGTTAGGTTATTTACTGTTTGTATTAAATTTGTATATATTTTAGCTTGTGCTTCTAAATGAAAATATTTTCTTTAATAATAACTACAAATTTGTACTTAAACGTTTTAATCAGTTTGCATTCTTGTGCTTTGCTGTGTTTTTCTTTGGATATTTTTGAACTTGCTTATCAAACTTGGACGCATTTTATGAAGACTGAAAAGAAAACAAGTCGTTGACTTTATATTGATATTTATTAGAAAATGAAGTAAAGATTGTTTGCATATAAAATTAACTCAGTTTATAAGTTTTTTATGTCAAATAAATATATTAATAAGATTCTTTATATTCGACAAGTTAGTTTTATATCTTTATTCCTTAATTTCCAAAATTTAAGTTATAAAATATCTGAAAAATGGGCGTGTATTTTAAGATTGTAGTTAAACATTTTTTTTTATAATAGTAAGACATTTTTAAGAGAAATTTAGAGTTGATTGCATTCAAAATTAGAGAGAAGGATGTCATTATTCTGATTGAGAAACTGCAAGATAAATAAGATGCGGACTAAATATAATAGGTATATATGTAAAAGCTGAGACCTATTGGCTATAACTCTACATATCATTTCTACACTCTTTCAGTTCTTTTTTAATGGGTAGAGTCATAGATTTCCTAAAAAAACAAATAGTTTAGAAATTAGAATTTAAGTTTTGTTTCGTTTATGACAAAATAAATCTATTATTTTCTATAAGTAAGTTTTTCAGCATACAGTGAAGATTTAAATAAATTTTGTATTGAAATTGAAATTTTTCAGTAATTAGAATTATGTTGAAATCAAAATAGTTCCAGCTAGCGAAAATTACTAACTTATATAATCAAAGAACTCGCCTATTGATTCAACAATAATGCAGCACATTTAAAAAAGAAAACGAAGAACATTCGACCATTTATATTATAGATTCTATAAAGTGTTGATGTACTCGTATAACCCAAATATTTATAAAAATGTACGTACTACAAATGTGTGTATATGATATGTTTGTATGTGTGTGTGTTGGGGGTACAGCAAAGAGATTGAACTTGCAATTTAGTGTCGACAAGGGCATCATAAATAAACAATAAATTTTGAAAATTGTTCTGGCTGCTTGTGAGAAGAGCAACACATTTCAAAAGCGCCAAACGAAACATTCATTTTGTTGCTTTTTACACAAATAAAATATTGTAGAAGATTCGTTTTTCAAATTCCACAGCATTTACTCTCCCGCTCTCTCTCTCTCTCTCTTACTGTCTCGCTCCTTTCTAGTCTGCCGACAAGCGATAAATTCGTTTGTACAAATTGAATGCGCGCTGTCGTTGTTGTTGTTGTTGCTGCTTGTTGTAGTTGCTCGCATTTTTGTTATTGTCATTGCGCTGTATTTGTATTTGTTGTTGTTGCTGCTGCTGCTTTTCGCTGGCGTATTTCATTTCATGACTGACTGGCTGACAGCAATTTTAAATTGCACTGCGCGACGCCAAAAATGGAGCACATTTTTTATACAGTTTTCGACTGTTCACAGCTCAAGGTTTTGCTTTGCATACATACATACTATACACACATACGCATATGTACGTATGTGTGTGTCTGCATGCCATTCTAACACACACATTCGCAGCTCACCCTTGCATGCAGACATTTTATTTTTGCTCTTTCTTTTTTGCTCTGTCGCGCGCTACAAAAGTTTCGCTGCTGCTGCTGCCGACGTCGACTGCGATGCGACTTCGACTAGTGCGCCATTTGTCATGTGTCGACGTCCCTTGTTTTTATTTGCTCTCTGGCGCCCCCTCCCCCCAACCATTCGCCGTTGTTTTGCTGCTACCGCCCATTTGCCTCATTCATCAAGCAGTTGCTTAGCTCGCTTTGCCTTTGCCTTTTTCCTCTTATTTCTATTCCTTGCCATTCGGTCCTGCAAACTGATGTTCTCTACTTTCCCCTGTCCACCCCACAATAGCTGCCCGTAATCTTCACACAACACAGTAAGCTTACTTACACACACACACACATACACTCTACACATATATTCGCATACGCATACAAATGAACGCAGCAAAAAGTTTTTGCTTATTCTCGGTTCTTCTTCTTCTTCAACTGTTTCTGCTACTTTTTCAACTACATTCCCTTGGCACCAAAAAACGCGCCTCCTCTTCCCCCACACCACTCCCCACACAACTCTCGACCCACTGTCGTTGTCGACTGTCCCCATCTCTCTCCCTCCCCACACGCTGCTTTGCTCTCTACTTGGCTGTTTGCCGTCACTTTGCTTTGCAATTTTCTAGCTAGCTTTTTTCGCCTGCTTCGCGTGCAGTTCGTTGGTTGTTTGTGTGTGTTTTTGTGTGGGGCGGAGAGTGGAGAGTGGAGTGTGGAGTGGAGAGTACGTCGCCTTGCCTAAAGCTTCTACAATGTGTGTGTGTGTGTTTGTGTGTTTGTCTGTGCTGTATAAAGTTAGCTCAGAGTCCAACGCTTTACGGACTTTGCTTTATTCTCTTTGCCTCTGCTGTTTCCTCTTCGCTCTCCGCTCTGTGGCTCTTCTCTACTCTCGTCGCTGCAAAACTTTCCGACAAAATTTCATTTTAAATTTCATGGAAAATCGTTTTAATTATATTCGTGAAATTTCGTGCAATTTTTTTTTTATATATTTTACTTTGCTCAATAGAAAGTTGGTCCGGTCCTCGGTTCAAAATTTGATTAAACTTTTTTCTCGCCTCGCGATTTATTTGCATATTGTGTTAAGTAGCATTTGATAAAAGCCAAAATGAACAACTTTGAGTGTTAATGTAATTAGTGGCCACGTGCGTTCAGCAATTCATAATTATCTCGTAATTTAAATGCTGATGTCAAAAGTTCTTAAAGTCATAAACGCGTTGATTGATTTTAAAATGGCGTCATAACACAAACACGCACGCACACAAAAGTCCTTGTCCCTGACAGTCATTTGATGACTTCGTCTCCGACAATAACGACAGCAGCAGCAGAGACGTCAACAGCGACGCCAGCAGCGACGCCATGTGGCGCGAGGTGCGCCAATTTGATTGGCATTCACAGCAGCAGAAGCAACAAAGGCAACACAACAACAACAACTGACGCTCGATTTTGCATCCGCATCAACATCAGCATCAACATCAGCTACAGTTGCAACTTCAGCAGCATCAAGCAGGAAATTCAATTACGCCATTTGTTGCTGGCTGTCATATGAAAAACGAAGAATATTCATGTAGTTTCACTCATGTGTCATTTTCTCTTCTCTTTTCACATTCTTCAAATTGATATCAAGTAAGCACAACTACGAGATACCCTAGAATTTAAAGAGAGAAAGCTAACTGGATCTCCTAACATAAAATCGTTCAACGGATGCTTTCGAATGCCTTATTATGATTGAACGCTTGTACTTCTAAATCTATAATCAATATATTAAATTTAATACTTAATATTATATAAAACTCAGTAATTTAAATTAAATTTGTATGTATATGTGAAGTAACTTTCTAAATAATTTCACTTCTGCCTAACATTTATAATTAAAATTTAATTTAAATTCTACTCGAAAATAATATTCATATCTCAAAATGGTAATTTATATATATATATTGATCTTAAAGTTACGTTGCTTTATGGCTTCCATAATATATTTTTATGTACTCGTATCTATAAAAATCAATGACATTCTGTTTTAATAGCTAATTTATTTGCATTTTCGTTAACAAAATCGAAAGAAATTAGGTGTTAGAACAGAAAGCTTTTGAGACTACAAACTTTTATCTATGAACAATTGATTGTAAAATATTAAAAAGATAAATTAATAATCTATAAATGTAATTTTATAATACTTTGTAAATTTAAGTTTTATGCAACATTACATGCCATGATTATCTTTACTGCAAGGCAATCAGGGAATTCATAGTAATAACAAGTTAAAATAAATTATTATTATTTTAGAGTTAAATAAAAAGAATTCGAAAAGTTCTTCTTAAAATTACTAAGAAACTCGGATTGAACTAAAATCTACTACTCTCTTACTTATTTTTGCATAGTTTTTATTATAATATGTCAAGAGATTTTACAAATTATGATACAAATTAAACCTGGAAAGTGTTCATTAACAACTTTATAAATAAACTTTATAGTTATACGTGCTCAATAGCAAATTCTGAGTATATTCAATGGACCACTCACAATGCCATTCTATTTACTATTTTCATTTCTAAAGAATCCACTTAAAAAGCGAAATCTAAAACATAATTGGTTTCAAAGTCGATTATAACATACTACATAACGGAACACATACGCTACAGGATTCATCTCAATTATTTTATAATTGAGTTTTTTATTCAGGGGTGCATATTTTAAGTGTGTGTAAAACGATAACTCAAAGGTCCAAAAGGGTAAAAAAGGTACACATATCTTACTTATGAGTATGAAAATATTACCCTACCGGCATATGTAGATATATAACATATATGTATATATTTACCCCAAGGCGACACTTTGTCTGGTGAAGAGTAGAATTTGCATAGAACTCAAGTAATAATTTAATTGCGAAGCATTTGAAGCATGTGGAAATCAGTTTTTTTTTAAGATCTTTAAAGTAAGTCATTAATTTAATCAGTTATGTAAGTTACCTAGGTATTTTTAGCTAAAGTGTAATAAATATATACATTTTTTAAAGAAAAATGGAAATTTAATATGTAAAAAGTTTAAAAGTACACAGAGAGAAAAAATTTAGATTGAAAAACTTTTGATTTAAGATTTTTTCGATCTTAAAAAGAACAAAACATGAAACGAGATTTTTAGATAGAAATTATAATCAATCTAGATTTGAATGCTAAATTTGCATTTAAAGTCAAGAACATTTTATGTTAGTATTAAAATTTCGATTCAAGAAAGTGTTATTCTAGATTGAAAAGAAGATTGAAAAATCTTAAGATAAGATATTTTCGATCTTAAAAATAACAATCTTAAATCAAGAGTTTTTCTATCTAAATTTTCATAAAAAGTCTTTAAACAAGAAATGTTTTAGGAATAAAAAATTAATTCGAGAATTTTTTTTCTAGATTGAGGTAGATGACAAATATTGATTTAAGATATTTTCGAACTGGAAATAAAACATTTTTTCTAGTTTGTTTTCTTAGCTTAATTTGTACATACAAATAATATTGATTGGAAATGTTTATCTTGTTTCTTTTCTAGGTTCAACTTTGATAACTTTGAAACAATCTTGATTCAAGATTTTATTCTATTTTAAAGTGTAGTAATTAGAATTATGAAAATAAACAAATTAAGTTTAATCAAAGAATTACACAAGTTCTTTTCAATTTGAAAATGATAAAACTTGTGAATGAACTCAAAACAGTAAAAATGTTTATGCTACACTTAAACAATAATTATTGCATTACTTTATGTGCGATTACCCAAGCGATTTTTCCAAGAATACTCGATAGATTGTTAGGCTATAGACTCAGTGCAACCGAAGCAGCTGGAAATGTTTTCATAACTTGAAATAATGTTTTTTCAAATACAGCAACCCGATGGGGGGTGTTAGTATTAGATTTCGGCAAAATGTTGAGTGAATACATTCGACTCATTCACTTCCCCCGAAAGCATGTTCAATACACACATTTGTGGACGACATAAATAAGCAAAGGCAAGAAACCAAAGACCAAAGCAAACGCAACGAAAATGAAAACGAAAACCAGCTGCGGCCATTTTGAGATATTTTATTGCCCATAAGTCTGGAGTTATGACAAATATAGAAACTGAAAAAGCATTAAATTTGGCGACAGCCGAGAATATCCATAAAACAAAAGTAAAACAACACAAAAACTGAACTGAAATTGAAATTGAAATTGATATTCAGCACAACAAGTTGGAGAGGCCTTCAATAAGTACATCTATTCAGATACATAGACACATTCATATCTGTGTGTGTGCCTTATAAGTCGAGATGAATGTATAAGGCGTGTAACAAACTTGAACTTGAATGTCTCACAGATGATAGCTAGATATCTAGATAGATATTGAGATACTTTTTAGTCTACGCTTTTCGAGTTGCTAATTAGTAGTCTAGTCTTAATACAACAGACGCTGAATTTCGATGATAATTTACTTGCTTTGATTATAATCGAGAGCTTCCTTAACTTAATGAATACAGCGAACCAGCTCAGATAGCTATATAAATATATATACATTCCATTTGATAATGTAGCATTTTTGTTTGAAATCGAAGTGATTTTAAGATGATTCAATCGAATGAAACCTGAAAAGCTTTTACCTCCAGCAATTACAAATCACGATAAAGTTATTCATCTCTCATATATCTTTCATTCTTTAAAGATTCACAGTTCTTCTGATGACATATGAAAACACTTTTAGAGCGAATGCATAAATAACCTGCAATGCTTTTAAACGAATTACTTTGTTTGTTTATTGAGCTTGTTAAACTGAATAATGTGCAAGCAATTGAATTGAATTGAAAATTATTTAAAATTGTTAAAAGTTAAATGCGGAAAAAGTCAATTTAACATAAATTTAATTTAAAACTGGCCAAGAGCTAATTTAAAATAGCCAAAAATTGTTTAATTTTGCAAATAGAATCTATTAAATGCTGAATCATACAATTAAATGCTGAATAATTTTCAATTTTAGGTAACAGCCAATAAACATTTTAGTTTTTGGTCATTCACACTTCAAATTGGAAACAGTTTAGATCATTTTATTGTGTATGAGTCAACAAAGTCATTTTCATTTTTATACGCAAGTCTATAAAATATATAGATATATAGTCTACATCACATTGCAAACAGCTTTTGTTAGTTAGTTCTTTGCGTTTATCATGAACTTAGCTTTGGGTGAAGAAATTGAAGAATATATGTAGACAGATAAATGAAGAATAATATGTAACAAGCAGAAGAATGCATCTCCAATCCAATAAGGTATTTATATTCTTGATTAGCGTCAATAGCCGACACGATATAACCTTGTCTGTCTGTCTGTCTGTATGAACACCTTGATCTTAAAGATATAAGAGATATAGATATAATTTTTTGTTGGCAGCACTTCCTATGATTACACGCAAATCAAAAATGTTTACAATTGTTGTCAATTGTTGTCCCACTTCCGCCCTAGAAAATCTATCAAAATCAAATAGAAAGCGTAATTATGAAGCCAAAGTCACAATGTTTGTTAAATACAATAAATAACTTTATTTTTGTGATTCCTTAAAATTTAGTTGCGATAAAATAAAAATACAAATTTTAAGAAGTTATTTTTGTATGGGCAAAAACGCCGACTTCACTATATATCTTAATTGCTTTGGTTCACAATCTGGTATATTTAGCAATCTATGGTGTATTTTGAATGTAGTTCTATAAAAATATACCAAATAAAGCTGATGGTATACTTTTATTGTATCATTGTAAAAATTGTTAAAATTTATACCTCACTGAGGTAGCGGGTATATTAAAATCGAGCACACTCGACTGTAGCTTTCTTACTAGTTATATATTATATCAACATATGTACATCAAATTGCACACAACATTTTAGTTACTAAATTCTTTTTACTTTAATCTTGAGCTTAACTTTGAGTGCTGAAATTGAAGTATTTAAGTGGAATGATTATAATGCATCAAACATTTTTTGTTACAAGGATCTGAATAAAATTTAACTTATCATTATTATTAACTAACACAATTTTGTTTAAGAAAATTAAATTATGACAATTCGAAAACTTTCTTTACTTTTCAACAGATGTTGATTATTTTTAATATAACCCAATAATATAATAATAGTAATAATAATATTGTAAAATGGAATAATTATATTCTTATGATTTCTTTTCTTTCCAATAAATGTTGTTTATTTCTAATATAACACAATAAAAATATGTTTCTTCTAAAATTATTGTCAATATTATTAATTTTTAATGTATTTCACTTTTGTTTAGGTTTATAGCATTATTAACAATCACATAATCATCGTCATAAATAGTAAAGTGTTGGCTTAATGCTAAAAGCACTTTCCACCGAATACAGTAATGACCCTCAGCACGTATTACCGCTTTGTTTGTGTGTTTATTTGCATCTTGTATAATAAAACAATATTTCCCGAGCCGAAAATACAAATGCCATTGACAATTGCCATCATTCGGCTGTTGCTGTCGTTGTGGCTATATCTCCATATCGGTGTAGAGTTCTATCATTGTTGGCTAATGTCCCTCTGGACGGTTGCACATAAAAAGCGGCAATCGGCACGTTTCAACTCCCACACACAGTGCGGCAAATAAGCAGTCGAGTCAAAGCTTTTTACGGCAGACGTCGGAAGGCATAACAAAAATTTGCTTAAACACAAAACTCGATGCCGTCGGCGACCGTAAACCATAAAATGGCGGCAATGGAGAGCTGGAGAGTTCCTCAGTTGTGGCTATATAGCTAACCAGCCCTCGATTAAGTTGTGCTCGGGCACAGTGGCAACGCTGTCCCGCAGTTCTTACTGTTGTGTTATTGTTACTGTTGTTGTGAAAGATAAAAAATGCCATAAAAAAGCCGCCGCGTTGCCCGCAGGTAAAACACACACGCAGACCGACAAAGTCAACAGCGACAGCAGATAACGAAATGCACACAGCATTCGTCCATTCATTTATACCCACATTCAATATATATATTCGTATTCATGTTCAGGTAAAGCGGACGCCGGACAGACGCAGTTGTGGGTGGGCTCTGTTTCAACGTGTTAAACGGCATAAAAGTAGAATAAAAACTCAAAACGAAATCAAGCATGTGTGTGGCGAGCAAAAAAAAACGTCAAAAGAAATGTGCAAAAATCAAAAAAGAGAACTCAGAAGAGAGTGAGAGGGAAAACCCAAACCCTTCTTTCATACTTGTTCGCAGCCGGTAGGATTCGAACCTACGCTCCCAGAGGGAATCTGATTTCTAGTCAGACGCCTTAACCGCTCGGCCACGACTGCTCTTGGCATATGAGTGTCTAGTTAGCGGCTTTACGCTCGGCATACCACTTAAGCAGCGACTGCGACTGCGGCAGAGACAGCGGCAGCGACAGCAGTAACAACGACGACAGCTAAAAATAAAAACATGCGAGTGTGAATAGTGCAAACTACTGTTGCTGTTCCCTTTTGCTTGTGCTTTGTGCCTTCCTACGTATGCTTTTGTTCGACGCTGTTGCTTTTGCTTTGCACAGTAGTTGTTGCTTTACACAGCATTTGTTGTTGCTTTTGCACAGAAGTTGTTGGTTTTGTTTCTGATTTTGCTGTTGCTTTTGCTTTGCACAGTAGTTGTTGCTTTCCACGGCAGTTGCTTTTTTTTTGTTTTGCTGTTGCTTTTGCGTTACGCAGTAGTTGTTGCTTACATAGCAGTTGTTGTTGCTTTTGCACAGCAGTTGTTGCTTTTGTTTTTGATTTTGCTGTTGCTTTAGCGTCTTTGCTCTTGAGACGTTGCGTCGTCGCTTGCCGTAGTAGTGATAAGATACTTTGAAAACTTTAAGCTTTGCAATGCAATAAACATAAAGCCGTACAAAAACTTATTTACGCTTTATACAAAACTTTTGCTGGCGTCTCTCTCTTCCCTTTCGCTCTTCACTGCTAATGCTGCTGCTTAGTTTTTGTGCTGTTTTTAGTTGTGCGTTTTTGTCTTAGTTTCGTTTTTGTTTTTTTGGATTTGGTTTTTTTTTTGGCATTTTCATTCCCATTGTTCTCACGTCAGCATTAGCTCTGCTCTTTGCCAGTTTCTTCTTTTTTCGTCTACTACATTCACACGTACATACACATTTATTTATTGTTGCTGCTTTCGCGCAAAAATGCGTAGAAACAATTTGTTCATCTTTGTCTGACCCCTCAAAGTCGTCTTCGTCTTCGTCTTCTCTGCTCTCCCCCCACAAAAACCACTCTTGATGTTGCGGCCTGTCTAAAGTAGAAAATCTCTTTGTTCCGTGTGTTAAATGCCATGAGTTTGCAGAATTTTCGCCGCAGTTTTGAAAATACATATGTAAGTATGTGTATACATATATGTAGATATGTATATACACACCGTCTAAAGTCTACACACAGAACACAATCTTCACGTACAAAACGCGTTCTCACTTCCTTCTAATCTCGCAAAACAATTTCGTTTCAATTTCACCTTTTTCTTGCATGCAAAAACATTGAGATAATAATGCTTTCGGTTTTCCCAAGTGCTAATTGCTTATTTTCTCTAATCTGGTTGAACTACTTCAACTATTTTTAGTCGAATTTGTGCTTCAAAGAACATGAAACAGTTTCGTAGATAATTGTTCTTTTTTCATTTATAAATTGAACTCAAGCCAGAATCTAAATTTATGATTATTTTTTGAGAAATTATCAATTATTAAAGATCTTATTCTTATATATAATTATAATATCGAAATTGTAAATCAAAAACTTTATACTTCTCTAATCTAAGAAAATATAAGTAGAACTAGTAATACTTAAAATCTAAAGCTAAGCCCTAAAGTAACTAGGTAAAAAAAACTTTCTAAAATTAAACCATGTCATAACTGAGGACTTAACATACATTTTTTCATAACTCAGTAATATTTATAATCAGTCATTCTTTATAAAAAATGAAAAAAATACCAAGTTCTAAAAATTGTGTTCTTGAAATAAGAACAAATTGTAAAAACGAAAGTTCTGTGCCTAGAAAATGACAAATTTTCAAAAAAGAAGACCAAAACTTTTAGATTTAGGGTACAAAATTCTGTAAACCATCGAAATATAAAGTTTTTATACCGATTATAATTTTTACATTAGTCGAGCTGTCGTGAAATATTCTCAAAACCATAATTCTTAGTGCTAAGACCAAAATCTTGATTTTCAAACCTTATCTGTGTAAAATTATAGTTTTGAAGATAAAAAGTTCTTAAATTCCAGAGCTACATACTAGTTTTGAGAACTTTTAAAATGATTTAAAGTACATAGATCTAAAGTAAATATGAATTCGACAGATCTTCAATGCTTGTTTTATTCACTTTGTTTGCCACAGAGATTAACTATATTTAATTTGTAAACTTACTCAGAATTTTAAGAAACGTTTATTTACCTAAAAATGTATCTGCAAATACTTCCATCTCTGTTGTCTTTTGTGCTGCTTAAAGTTTAAGCAGGTACAAGTTGTTTTTGGTTTAGTTCTCAGTTTTGCCAACTAGATTTCTATTAAAATGTGAAAATTTCAAAACGCAAACGCTTGTCCGCTTTTAAATAGGCAAATATGTGCACAAATGTGTTTACCCCATTCCATTCCGGATAAGTTTTGGCACTTTCAGGGTCTCCTATAGAGGGATGCGGAAGGTGGTGAGGGGAGGGAAAAGCAGTAGCGTGGTTCGTTTAGACTCCGTTGTGAACTCATTAAGAGAACATTTTTAGCTTGAAAAAGCAGTTGACTTTACGAAACCGTGCAAACAATAACAAACCCATTAGATTCCAAGTGCTTTCGGTTCTCAGTAGTCGCAGTCTAGTTTTTGTTATAGTAGTTATGCTAATTTGCCGAATGTCATCCACTTTAAAAGCGTTTAAAGTTAGCCATAGAATGGATAATTGACTGTCAAAAGAGTCTTAAAACTTTAAATTCATCTTTATATCACAGTAATTCCTTTAAAACAAACAGTTAATACTCTAAAAATCCTTTCTCGGAGGTTTCTTTTTTATCCAATATTTGTTCTAAGCATAAGTGAAAAAAGATACTTAGAATGTTTAACAAACGCACACTTTACCTTTTCAATCTGTTGATCATTCACAAATATTTGACTAGCTTATGCATCTCATAAATGGATTAAGCAAATATTCAAACAGGGCAATGAAAGGGGGAGAACACGTGTTATTCCTAATATATTGCAAATAAATCTTTTTACTGAGATTTTAAGAAAACATGTCAATGCAAGTTAAGAGCTTTCGACTAAGAGATACTCATGTGTCCACTGGAGTAATTTCTATACAAATTCTTAGACCCATTTTTGTGCTTGTATGTTATATGCTTTATATAACGGTTGTCTATCAATGCCGTTTTTTATTATATTTATACAGAATAACTAATATTTGAACAATTTATATCTAAAAATTATGTCTTATGAATCTTATAAGTATACGAAATTTAGTTCAAGATTCTGAAATAATAGACCGATAGAACTATAAATATATATCTCGACTATTTTGTACTATATTTCTGTATTATTATTCTTAATCAGCAAACGGTTCTGTGCTTTGAAATTGAAAAGCTAAATATTGCTAAACATTTTTTTAATGAGATATGATAAGTTACTTATGGTCTTGAATTCTTGTCTATAATATTTTGATATCGAAATTTTAAATCAAAAACTTTATAGATCTGTACATAAAAAATATTAGAAGTACAAGTAATACTTAAAATCTTAAGCCAAGCCCTAAAGTTATTTTTCATAATGGTTCCATTATCAAATTGATTCCCAAATCCTTTCCCATTATTATTATACCCGCTACCCATTGGATGAAAGGGCATCTCCGACCCCATAAAGTGTATATGTTTTTAATCAGCATCAACAACCGAGATAATATGATATATTTTTCCCTCTATAGTATACATTGAGTTTAGTACCATATCAATATACCAAATATACTTCTTGGAGTATTTTTACCGGAATACTTTACATTTACTCAAAATGGGCAGCAAGTATCTCACAGTTGAGCACACTCGACTTACTTACTTATTTTTATATTATTAATATTAAATAATATTAGATTCGTTAATATATATAATGATATACATTTTTTCTAATCTACACTTTTAAAATATATTAATGTAATATATTATTAATACGATTAATGATATTTTTTGTCCGAAAAATATAAAAATTGACAATGAATGTGAAGCACATTTGATAGTTATGAAAATGAATTGGAAGAAGAGAAGTAGAGAAAGTAAGGAATGCTCTAAAAGGTCGGAGTAATTTCAATTATAAAAGTTAAGTAAGCATTTCAGTTGTGACCATTATATATAGTTATAGCTACAGCTCGAATTTTGTCTATTTTCATATTTATTAAGAATCAAGATTGGTGAAAATGAGTTGAAAAAGATATACCCAATTCGGTTAAATTGAATAAAAATATGAAAATATATCAAATCCAAGGTCTAGTCAGATAATGTCATCACGTAGTTTAGCAATACAATTTATATATGGATTATAGAAGAGCTCCTTGTCAAGTTATCATCATATCAGAGGAATTTGCATAGCTTAAAAGGAATTTTCCGTTACAGATCGTTATGACAATCTATGACCGAAAGTGAAGAATGCTTGTCCCAAAGCCATTTGGCCAACAATGGCGGCTAATAGTAAGTGGACTGTCATCAGGAATTGGATATTTTGGATATCGAGTATTGAGTGCTCTGCGATGATATCTCGCATCTTAACTTTCGAATTGAATTTCCATTGTTGTAGCTGTTGTTGTTGTTGTTGTTGTTGTTGTTGTTGGTCTCGAGTCGAAATCAGTTGCTTGGTTGGCTTTTACCGCATAAAACGGGGGATGTTCCCGATATCAGCGATTGTCCTTTTTTGGGGTTGATATTTGGTGCCGTTGCTGTTGCTGTTGCTGTTGCTTTTTGGTCGTGTGTGGCATGTGTTCTTTGGCTTTGGCTTTGGTTTGGGTAAACGACGTATAAACGATGTGGCAAATCCATTCGAGTTATGACCAATGAAGCACATAAAATTTCTGACGTTTTAATAGGGATTTGTGACCGCAAATTTGGTGAAAATATTTGCGAAACTACAAAAATACTAAACTTAAGTGGAATCCAATTTGCAGAAGAGCTTTTTCCAGGGAATGGAATGGGGAAACTTGACCCTTTTTCTTTTTGCTGTATATTTGGGAAAAGTCAGCAGTTTTCCTTGTGGCATTATTACCTTGGCTACAGCCAAGCAGCAGATACGTTTTGTGCCACTCGACGAGTAACAGATACTCACACAATGAATGCAACAACAGCAACAACAAATCTCTGGCTGTTGCAAAGAGACATTGCCATGCATCTTTCGTTCGTTCGTTGCGACGTTCGCCGCATGCCGCAAGCCAAGGAAATGAAATAAATTGCAAATAAATTCAATATACTCCGTATGTGTGTGTTTGTCTCTCTGTCTGTTTGTTTGTGTGTGTGTGTGTCTGAGTGTTTGTCTGTGTTCGCATTAGAGATCCAGTAGCAGAGATACATAAATCAAGGCCATAAATGGCAATTGCGCTCGCTGCCAGCGTCGACGTCGACAGCGACGTCACTTTGATTGGAGCAGCGCAGTGCATATGCATGCATGTGTGTGTGTGTGTGTTTGGTATTCACTGCTGTTTTGCCCTTTGCATCACTCGGGCACTTGAGCGTCTCTTGCACTCTTCTTCTTCTACACAGTCTGAAACGAAGTTAAAGTGTCAAAAAAGAGCGAGAGAGCGGAAGAGCAAAAGATCGACACTTTGAGCTTTGAGCGTTGAGCTTTTGTGCTCTCATTGCGCCTTTTGTGCTTTATGTGCCATAATTTTCGGTTATTACTTGCAGTTCATTAAAGCTGTCTCCCTCTCTCTTTCGCTTGCTCGTTGTAGTTTTGTGTGCTTAAATCAATCTTTATTAAGCGCGTCCGTTGCCTGCAGTGGCGTCGTGCAATAAAAAATCAAATTGCACTGCTGACTACAGCAGCAGCCAGCCACAGCAACAACAACAGCAATCACAATAACCTGAACCTGTTTAAAGTGCAACTTGCCGCAAGTTGCGCCCCGTCTGTGCTTCAGATTTCTCCGCCACTTCTTTGCAGTTGTTGCTGCTGCACTGACAGCTTTTTTCTTCTTTTTATTTTTTCTGTTTTTTTTTTCGTTCGTCGTCTTCGTGCTACAAAACTCGAGTGGGCTCTTGTGCTCAATTTGGCCCTCTGCTCTGTCTTGCTGTTTCTTTTATACATATGTGTGTATGTATGTATATATGTAGTTGTTGTCAACACTCTGCTACTGCCGGTGCCCGTGCTCCGCCTCTGCCTCTGATGGCCAGCTTGCCTGCGCCAATGCCCGACTGCTTCGCATATCGCAAATGCAATCGCAATTAAGTTTTATTTTGTAGCGAGCGCATTTTTTAATTAGCAAACTACTACGACGACAAACATACGCTACGTTATAGCTAAGCGACGCGACGCCAGCTACCGCCTCCCAACCAAAAAGCTTCCACTCGGCGCTACTGCGATCTCCACTGTTGTCGTTTGTCTCGTTTGTCGCTGCTGCTGAGGTTGTCGCTGTCGCTGCCTACGCGCTGCTAATGATGATGATTGCTCTCCGACTGCGACTGCGGCGTGGCGTCGCGTCGTGACACTGTCTGCATTAGAGATGGACACGAGCACGCACGAAAGCACGATGCAAATTGAAACTGCCCATCGTAGAGATCAACGGACAGCAAAGCTTACTAAGTAAAACGCTATTAAATTAAATAAATGTTAAATAAAAATAAATTTTTTTGCGAATTGGAGATATTAACAGACAGCAAAGGTGTAACAGACAGCAAAGCATAAAATCAACCGACATCAAAAGCCTTCTTAAAACAGGATAATTAAGTGTTATATAAAAAGAAAACTGAAAATTGAAACTGCAAATTGGAGAGATCAGCAAAGTTCAAAGCCGTATTAAGTAACAGACTTTTCAATTAAATAAATGTTAAATAGAAATACATTTTATTGCAAATTTGAAAGATCAACGGACATTAAAGCTCTTCTAAATAAAAAAATTTGCATATATCTAAATTTGAAATAATAGAACACTACATAATTCTTAATGCAGCAATTCATGCATAGGCAAAAAATCAACTGATATCAAAAATGGTTTTAGAAAAGGGTAATTAAGTTTTATATATTACAGCAAGTTCATTTTGTTGAAAATAAAGCAACTAGGCCAAAAAGGAATCCCAATTAAATAAAAATACTTGCTCTATTAAAAGTATACTTTATAATAAATACAATTTTATGTTCTATATCATAAAATCAACTAAACTACATTTAAATGAATTTTACAAAATAGAAAATCTTAATTTTTGTGTGAATTAACTATTCTTTAAAGTTTAATCTACTACTATAAGAAATAAGATGACTACGGCTCAAATTGTGCTCAAAATATAAGAAAGAAATATTATGCTTTCGAATATTGCAGTTTTAAAATAAATCACTAACAAATTTAAATGCGTTAAAAATTAATTATAATTAGTAACATATTCGGATTAACCAAATTAAATAAGATTATTGTATATCCTTTACTTTATGAAAACTTCTTAACTTCTATGCAAAAATATTTTATATTTTATATATCGCTATTACATATTTTATTATATGTTTTTTATAGTTTGAAATGAAACACTAAGGTATAATAACTTAAAATTTTGTCAATTAAGAAAATCAATAAAAATAATTATAAATACTCATCACGTTTTCTGTTTATTTGCGAATATCATCAGACGTCACGGTGTCATCTCTAGGCTACACGAGTATCTCTGGCCATGTATCTGTCTGTGTATCTGTATCTGTGCACTGCATACGAAAAGTGCACGAAAATTTATTCGCTTTTCGATATTTAGCACCCATGGGGGTATAAAATAAAAATCAACAACAACAACAACAGCGAGCAATCGTCTCGATCTCGTTGGATCGTCGCTATATTTGGCACACGGCCCCCAAACAGTTCACCGCACCCCGTTCACTCCCTCCACACCTTTGGCAATTCTATCTCCTCCTCCTCTTTATAATCATCGTTGTCTGCTGCGGCTACTGCGTAGCATACAAACAACAACAAAATTTTCATATTGATTCAATTCCATTTTCAGAGTTTTATCGTTCGTCACTTTGCGAACCGAATGAATGCATTTTCGAGAACATAAACGAGCACAGAACTGAGAACTGAGAACTCAGAACAGAAAAAACGAGACGAAAATTTGCATTTGACTTTTATTGACATATTCGCATTTTTATTGATCGTTTTAATTTGCATTTCGATTTCAATTTGGTCTGTACTCGATGTCTGGCCGGCAAAAAAAATACAAAAATAAAAAAAAATAAACCCAAAGGCCTCTTTAAATTTTGTTGCTATACCCTATGGCAACTTTACTTATATAGAACGGGTATAATTAGGTTGCGTAATTGTATGAAACTAAAAGTGAGGTTCATGTTCTCTATAAAGATTTTTTTTGGGATTTCTTCATTTGTATATCTAAGAGAATGTTCATTGTAGAAAATTTTACTTACTTACTACTTTACTTAGTTTGCAACATTATGTAATGATTAAAGAAAACTATATTATATAAGATGAAACATATGCAGTAAAATTTTAATGCTATTAATGCTCTTAAATTTATTTAAATAAGATTTCATAATGCACTTTCTATGAAATATAACTTAAATACAATCCAATAACGATGAAAAACATAAAAACTAAAGCCCAAAAATTCAATTATTTAAAATCGTCTTAAAAAAAACAAACTTGAAATACGATTTTTAGGTTAACACAATCTGAAATCATGATTTTTATGCTAAATTTGCATTTTATGATTAAAAACATCTTTTTTTAAGATTATAATCTTGATTCAAGTATGCTTTACTTTACATTAAAAAGAAGATTGCAAATCTTGTTTTAAGATTTTTTCTATCTAAAAAAAAAGAGTTTTTGTTCGTGTTTCTTAAAATGTTGAAATTTCCTTTGTTTAAAATTGGAATCCAGTTTCTAATGTGGTACTATAATAACACTTCAAACACTCTTAAACTTATTTTATTTCAGAAAAAAACTTTATAATGAGCACGCTACAAAATATTGAAAGAAAATAAACAAGCTAAAAACTAAGCCAAAAAAATTCTGTATTAATTATTTTATCCAGAAAATCCAGATAAAAAGTAAGCCAACAATATTTTGTATTAATTTGTTGTCTTCCTGTAGAAAATATATCAAATAGAGTGTATAGATTTAAAATATTTACTAAATAATCAAATGGTAATATTAAACATATATTGTAACGTTTGTTTAATAATTTGCATTATAAAAGTCTGACTTTGTTCCTTTTCTAAGTTGTGTTCACTGACTTTATATAGTGCCAACTTCTGTGCTTCGATTTTAGAGGCACAATTGGGTATAATTTACCAAATTAAAGAAGCTTTTTAAGCCTCTACAAATGATTACATGAAGAAATAAAATAAAATTTATTAAAATTTAATGCAATTACTATGATCAAACAAAAAAAAACATTTAATTTACTTAAATCACAGGAAAAGAGAAAGTTTCGTGTGTTGCAGGGTATCTGGCAGTCGGGCATGCTCTGCACAAGCACTTGTGATTTGTGTTTTGTTCATTTTGTCAGTCAATAAACTGGTTGCTGGTTGCCACCACACGCTGTGGTATGTGCAACAAAAAAACACATTTGCAATATTTATAAAATTTTATTGCATTAATTATTTAATTTATGACTTTCTTTTATTTTATTTTACGACTCGAATTTTGCATTCAGCTTGCTGCTGCTATTACTGTGGCTGTTGCTATTTTGTGCTGTTTTTATGTTGTTGTTGTTGGTCATAAAAGCAATAAACACATACATTAACATATTCACAGACTCGGGCATATATCAAATGTGATTATTGCGCATTATCGATTGCCTTGTTTACCAACTACACACTGATTAGGCAATGCTTCTCCCCTCTTTGCCTCCTCTTCCCCCACTTACATACATATATTATATGATTTGGTTGCAATCGCGTGTCGATTGCATCACATTGCAAATCTCGATTACAAATTTGAACATTTGCATTTGTAATCGAATGCGTTGCCCTTTTACAAATTGCTTCATTCACTATTAATTCCATAATTTCATTTCGATTATTTCCAACTGACGCACGAAGGTCAACCAATGGAACTTTAGCGCCGATAAAAGTTCCACTCAATGACGACATTATATCTAATCGCTGATTGTGATATGAGATATCATCAGCCTTCTCTGTATTGAGCTGATTTCTTTAGACATTTCAATTTTCGACAAATATTTTATTACTTGAGATATTTGCTATATTTAGTTGTTACTTAAACAACACTCTGGCAATTACAATTAGTTAAATTTAAACTAAAGTTTTCAATTTGTTTTTTATTAGTCTTTTGTAAGTTCTTGTTCCCATACGAATTTTATATAATGTTTCTTTAACTTAATCAGCCTAAATCGAAGAGCTTGACTCTTTATTTGGAATAAAAAACACGTTTACTTTTATCTTTTATAATATTATAATGAAATATTTTTAAATATTACAACTTTCAAAAAATCAAACTGAAATGCAATTTTTGCAATAAAACTTTCAGAATAACTTGAAACTACAAAAATCTGTAAAAATTTCTATGTATAACTTTCAAAATCTATTTTTATACCCGCTACCCACAGGGTAGAATGGTATTATAACTTTGTGCCGGCAGGAAATGTATGTAACAGGTAGAAGGAGGCATCACCGACCCTATAAAGTATATATATTCTTGATCAGCGTCAACAGCCGAGACGATCTAGCCATGTCTGTCTGTCTGTCTGTCCGTATGAACACCTAGATCTCAGAGACTATAAGAGATAGAGCTATAATTTTTTTTCGACAAGTTTGTTTTAGATTTTTGCCACGCCCACTTCCGCCCCCGCAAATCAGAAAAAATCGAATAACAAGCGAAATAATAAAGCTAGAGCCAAATTTTGGGATATACATTAGAAACTATAGTCTTTGTGCCTCCTGAAAATTTGGTTGCGGTCAGATAAAAATTGTGGAAGTTATTAAAGAAATACTTTTGTATGGGCTAAAACGCCTACTTACTAGGGGTCGCAGGTGCCTTGGCCGACAATTTGGTATATAATGCCGTCTATGGTATATTTTGAAAGTGGTACTATACTACTAAACTATTTTTGGTATATTTTGGAAATAATACCGCAATATTTTGCTTTTATTCAAAATGGGTAGCGGGTATCTCACAGTCGAGCACACTCGACTATAGCTTTAACACAAACATTCTGATGTTCAGCTGAGAAATTAGTAATAGCAACAATTTTCAAAACTTCAGCTTAATTATCTAACAAAATGGCCTAAGATAACAACCCAATTTAAGTTTTATTACTTAAAGGGATACGTAAATTATATAAAACAAGTAAGAAAGCTACAGTTGAGTATGCTCAACTGTAAAATACCCGCAACTCATTTGCAATAAACCGACGCTTATACTTAGTAAATCAATATTGTTCTGTTTTCAAAATATACCATTGAGTAGAAAATATACTAAAACCCGATGCAGTAGCAGTTTTCTGCCATACAAAAGTATTTCTGAAATAAATTCTACATTTTTTAGCTGATCGGAACCAAATTGTCAGGAATCATAAACAATGTAGTTGCTATTACATAAAAGTATCAAAAATCGAAGCTTTAGCTTGCTGGGTGTAACAAAAATTTAAAATAAACTTGAACTGCGTGTAAAAATTACAAGTACTGTCGAAAAACTTATAGTTTCATCTCTAATAGACTCTGAGATCTAGGTGCTCATACAGTCGGTCAAACGGACATGGCTATATCATCTCGGCTATTAAAGCACATCAAGAATATCAATGTATACTTTATAATTTCCTTCTACCCTATGGTTAGCGGGTTGAATGATATAGTGAAATTCATCTCTTCTTGCAAGAACCGTTATATGATTAACATTGCAGTCTTATTTGAAACAAGATAAGGTCAATATTTTATTATCATTTGTTTTAAAAGATTGTGAAGGATGATGTATTGTATTATTCAGCGTCTCCCTTATTAAGGATTCGCGCAACATTTTAAATTTTCTTTAAAAAAAACTTCGCGAGAGCTCTAAAGAAAACCTCGCTCAGTTCTTTGACAAGGGTTACACGACTCTTAAAGTTTACCAAGAGAAATAAAGTAATTAGAATGGCTTTCCTTTTCTTGTTTTTTTTTTTGGGACCACGCAAAATTTGGACACGCAGAGCCTTGAGCAATAACGGAACCCAAGCAAAGGAAGCACACAAAAAAAATATGTACGTATAACAACAATCATAACGATAATCGAAACTCGAAAACCATACTAATGCAGTTGGGCAGTGGAAATAATCATTTTCTTCGATGGCCGTTCACTTCCTGGGCATATTCGACATAAGTTAATAACTGTGCCATTAAAGTTACGCCGAGGCCTATTATTATTTCATGACTTAAAGCTATACACGGACCCCGAAGGGGGCCTCCAATACAATAAAAAGCGTTCGCAGCGACTTCGTCGGAGTCGAAGTTCGGATTCGTGTTCGTTGTTCGTTCGGGTTTCGTTCGTGCCGTTGAAGACGTTAGGAGAGCGGGGCCCAAAGCAAGTGACAAAAGGAAACCTTTGCGGTTAATTGCCACCGCCACCGCAACGGCAACGACAATCGACAGCACGGACAACTGGGAACCAGGCGAAGGGAACTAAGCAAAGGGAATTGAAATGGTTGGGATGGGGGAGTAGCCGGGGGAAGTGAACAGGGTCAAAGGCAGCGTTAAATGTCAATTGGATCATTCTGAGGGGTTGTCGACGCCGCCAACGCTGCCGTCGTCCCATTGTCGATGTGAGCCTGACAACCTGCTGAGTTCAACTAATGCGTTTATACGCAGCGCTGTTTAGGCCTAGAAAGCAATAAGTGTGCGCCACCAGTCGAGAAAATGCGGAAATGAAAAAGAATGTTGGTTAATTGAATAAAAGAAACTAATCTAGAAGATATGTACATATTTGTTGGGCTCTTCTTTTCCTGATTTTTTCTTGTTATTTATTTATTTACGTGTTTAATTATTATACAAAATAATATAATAATTAAAAGAAGAGAGTGCCTGCTACTAAGGCCATCATCGACTCAAATTTTTTCTAATATTAGAATAAAATTCTTTTAATTCTTTCTAAAAAATATATAACATTTACAAACCTTATTTCCGTTGAGTGTTAATTAATATTGAAAATATTATAAATATATAAGATTATTTAAGCTGTAGGGCTTTGCAACCATTGCTTTACCAATAGTTAGAATTAATTTTAATTATAGTTAACATTTTTTAAATAAAAAAACATAAATAAAAATAAGAGTATTTATATTTATTCATTATATAAGTTAATATTTCTAATATTTGTTTTGTCCATAAATTCTTCCATTTGTTGTCTTATTATAAGTCGAATATAAATAATTGTAGCATAAATTTTGTAAATTTATATACCAAAGTCTAAAACATTTAAAATAATAATTTAGGGTTTTCTTATTATAAAGTAGACAAAATTGAATTCTCACATTTGTTGTTGCTTATAAATAATTATTGTATAAATTTCGTAAATATGAATACCAAAGTCTAAAAGATTTCTAATTTTCATATGTATATCAAAATGATAATATAATATTTCCTTATTATAATGTAGAAAATGTTAAAATTTTGTAATTTTATAACAAATATTCCATATTATTAAATATTATATTGATATAACATAGCAAACATATCAAACTATCATATATATTATTATGATTTCTATATTATTCAAACTTATAATTTGTTATAGACTTCCGTGCCTTAAAAAACTGTTCATTATGTTTGTACAATTTGAAGAATTATTGATCTGATGAAGTTTATATTTGTTGACTTTGAATTCGAACTTACGAAATGTGTTTACACAATATCAAAATAAACATAGACACCGCATGAACCTCGTACACAGAGCAAAGCAGCTAGAGCACAATGGGAAAAGGAGGACGAGGAAGAGAAGAGAGAGAGAGAGAGGGATAGACAGTCCGTGCAGTCAGCTCTATTTAATAACAGTAACTATAACTGTCAATAAGCACGCAGCGTGGATGAGAATTGTGAAGGGAAGAAGACGGCAAGAAGTCGCCCTGACCGCAGGCTAATTAGTTGACCAAAAAATGTATGATGCGAACATTTCGCAACGCTTTTCATATGGCGAAATGGAAATGGGCATATAAAATGCTTTTGCACACATTTAAAGCGAGTGAAACGGGCGAGATTTAAAATAAATTATATCGTCATATTCCCAGGGGCGCTTTAGCTCCATTGTTGTTTTTGTTGCTGCTGTCGAGTTGAGTGCTTTACGCCGCCCCCTTTGGAGCAGAAATCGAGGCAGCGACAGGAGCAGAGGTAGAGGCTGAGGCAGCACTCAACTGGCAAGCACCCAACCACCCACATACACACACCCACACACACATAAGACGAGAAGTCGTCAGCGTCGACACGCCAATTCCATATGTTACACAGTTCGCTACGTTTCGTCCCCCTTTTCACCTTAACAACACACGCTGGGGGGGCCGTAAAAGGGTGTGCAAGGCATAACACATCAACATCACTCTCAGTCTCAGTCTCTACATCAGTCTCAGTTTTAGTCTCTACACAAATCATTCTCATTCTCTACATCGTCAGCCTCAGCTTCAGCTTCAACCGCATTGCATGAATTTAACTTAACCCCAAACCATTTTGGGCACAGCTCAGTTCGCTCTCCCCTCTGCTTAGGCTTTCTGTTCGCTCTCTCTTACTCTCTCTTTCTATGTGTTCGTGCGAGTGTGTGTGTGTAAGTCTATTGGGGTAAAATACAAGCAGAACGTTTCTACACTGCGATAATTGAACATGTTTCCGCTGCCGCAGTCGCTGTCGGCTTCGCAGTCGCTTCAGCAGCGGACCCTTTTAGTATTTTTCGAAATTGCTTTTTGCTGCTGCTTCTTCTTCACTTTTCAGTTTTATGCTCGCAAAAAGGAAAGAAACGAACAACCGATAGCAACTCCATTTTGTATCCGCCACTTTAGGGTGACCACAGCTGACGTCAATGCTAATCAGAAACAAAAACAACAACATTCGCTCTTATTCATTTCAAGCATTTACAGTTGTTGTTATTGCTGTTATTTTGTTGCTGCGGTGTCAATTTTGCATTCCCATTATCTTTATCTTTATTGCTGAATTTATTTTTAGTGAGCAACGTTTTTGTTGTTCGGCTGCGGTTTCGAAGCTTTTGATTAGCAAGCAGCAGCGGAATGCGATTTGCCGATGTTCGTTCACTAACCTTCGATAGCTCAGTTGGTAGAGCGATGGACTGTAGCGTGTAGAGATACTAAGTAGACATCCACAGGTCGCTGGTTCGACTCCGGCTCGAAGGATTTTTTGCTCAAATAGAAAAAGTATTTTAGAATATGAATCTTGAATAATTAAGAAATATTGTAATGTAATTGCTCTTTTAACTTAATATTATCATATTTTGAAGATAAAGAAATATGTAGCTTATTTTTAAACTCAAAGCAGAGATTTAAGAATGTTGCTAAACTTGTTTTTATTTAAAATACATATTTTCCCTATATATTCTACCTATCCTTTATTCTTTACCTCTAGCGTATGCTTCTTTAGCTATAATATTTATATAGATCGAATTTAAATCTATTCACTTTTGTAAATAAAACACACAAAAATAAAATTGTGCAGTGTGTAATAGGTTTGTAGATCAAAATATGATTGACATTATTCATGTTATAGGTTTAAAATATTCAATTTATTACAGATTTAGACCATTTATTATAAATTTAAATAAATTTGTGCAGTGTGTAATAATTTCATATATAAAATTTGATTCTTTTCATTTCTGTAATTTTCATTATTCATGTTATAGGTTTGAAATATGAAATTTATTACAAATTTTGATCATTTAAAATATTTTAGAATCTTGAAAACAGATAAATTCACATATTCATTGAATAGTTTAGTTATATTTATTTAATAAAGAAGATTTATGTAAGTTCTAAAGTATTAATTATGCATTACATTATATTATTGTATCTAGAAAACATTTAAATTCACACATTCATTCAATAGTTATGCCAGTTAATTAGATTTATTTAAGTTCTAATATAATAGCTTTCAATTTAGTGATTACAGAAGAAACTTTAAATTTAGATGTTATGCAGAATTTTGAAATTTCCAAGAATTTGAAATACCTTTAAAGCAAAGCACTTATTTCTGGTCACCCTAAAGCGCACAGTCTAATAAGAAGAAAAGCTACCTGGTGTCTCGTAATAAAGGTGGAAGAATTAAATACGCAGTACGCAGGACACGCACATTGTGTCCTTCTTGCCGGACAGCGGACAGCGGACACGAACTCGAATAAGAAACAGGCACAAGACTAAGGATGTGAACGGAGCAAGGACATGAGACGCACAGTATACGAAATTGAAACGTGAGGCGTGTAATGAGAGGCCCACTTTCAATATACATATTTTATTAACAAAATGCCAGTGACGCGGCAAGTTGCAACAATAATTGATGAAGGCAAATTGAGGCGCCACGGCGCCACAACATAATACACACACTCTCACATACACACACATGAACATAAATTAAAAAGTGGCCCCTGGGGCATTGTTGCTACTGGAACTGGCATGGCTACCTTTTTTCTGTTTGCTGCCTTTGCTGCGGCTCATCCCAATGTCAAGCCCACGCAAAGTCCTCTAACTCCCCCATCTGAAACCCACAAACACGAGCAATATTGGCAGTCATAAAATGCAAGCTTTATGTGCGCCGCGTTTATCCTTTAATATTTTTAAAGCCCAGGCAAAATGCTAAAACACACACACACACACAAAAACACATAGACAAACACACACAAACAGTTACAACGAGCAGAGAGAGAACGAAAGAGAGAGAGAGAAAGGGCATGAAGGCTTTATAAAAATTAAATATTTACCCAGGAGAACTGAACTGAGCTGAACAGTGCAGAGCGTGGGCGAGGGCGAGGTGAAGTGACGTGACGTGAGAGCAGCAAAGACAGAACTCAAAGCAGAACATGTCGAAAGCAAAAGGGGAGAGCGGGAGCGGGGGGGCCACACCAAAAAGTTGAAGCAGAAAACTTTTTTTCTTTCGTCTATTTTGATGCGCTGTCCTCGATGTAACTGCTCTCACTCTTCCTCTTTCTCTGCCGTTGCCTGCGCCTCGTTGCTCTCACTGCTCTTGGGTGGTGGGTGGTCCATCATGAACGCCTCTCTCTTGCACTCTTCTTTCTCTCTCTCTGTGAAGTTTTTGGCGCGTGCTTTACACTCGTTTGTGTGCCTGCTAATGCTCGAGGCGAATGCTCACACATACAAAGATAAACTTTCAAGCACAGTTGCACTCAAGCACACACACACACACAGACACACGCTGAGAATTTGTGTTTGCTTTTGACTTTTTGTGCTAAGGACATTACAGACATTGCACAGTTTTTGTTTTTGTTTTTGGTCGCTGCACTTCCATTTGGGGTTGGCTGACGTTTTTGGGCCTTGTGTTCTATGCCATGTCCTTATTTCCGGCCACCCTCTTTTTGTTTTGTCATTTCCATTTTATGCCAATTTTTATTTTTATTATATTTTCTGATTTCGCCTCGTCCCACATCCTTCGGCCTCAGCATGATTCCCCAGGGCTTCAATTATGCCATTTAATGATTGGTTCGGGTTGTTCAGGTCCAAAAAAAAAAATATCCAACGTGGAGAGCAACAATTTAACGAAGTGTTTTCTCGTTTACTTCTCCATTCATTACTTCCACATGCATTCATCATTGAGCGTAAAGAGAAGATGAAATCTATAGATATTCCTAATTATATTATGTTAATAGTATTTCAAAAGAAATTGCTAATAGGAGGAAGTTCATAATAAATATCTAATATACTGTTAATAACTAGTAATCTGTTCCTAGCCAGTCTCATTAGCAACTATTTATCAGAGAAATTCCCATGGTAACATCTTTTCTTCTTGTCGTGTGTATTAAGCATATATTATATTGATTCTTTATTTTACTACTATACGGATATATTAAGCATATTTTATATTGATTCGTTATTTTACTACTTTACTGCTATATACTGTTATATTACTATTACTATTCGTTCCTGAATTCATGAAAATGTGCATCATTTTGTATCTCGCTAAACTTTTATATTTAATTAGAGTAATCTCAAATAATTTCCATCATAATATCTAGTAATTATTGTATTTTCATACTATTTTAAAAGTTTTAGAATAAGACAAGATAGAATTACTTAAAGAGCCTTAATTCAAGAAAAACGAATAAGATAACCTACAGTCGACTGAGTTAAACTGTGAGATATCGTATTATAAAAAAGGAAAATAATTGCGGGAATATACTTCAAATATACTAAATTCACATACCGGTAATATACTTCAAATATACGTAAACCGAAATACTACTACTAATATATACACAAAAGTTACATTTGGTATATCGGAATGCCATTACATCATAAATATACCATCGAGAACAGAATATAGCAGATAATATACCACAGAAACTAAGATCCAATAATCAACTCTAGCTTGCGGGGTCAGAAGAGAGTGCGGAAACAATTAAAGAGCAGTTATGTACATATGATATGATGATAATATGTAAAAATTTTATTTTATATAGATTGGTATACCAATATTAAAGCAATCATTAAGAAATGAACCTAATTTCTATTATCATCGTTATAATCCAGATATTAAGTGTGTTTTTAAAGATAAACACAATATACTTCAAACATATTTACGAAAATCGCCTGAAATAAATATAAATTGTAGTAATTTTTCTTTATAATCAAAATTTTTAGTGTGTTTCCAATGAGGAATCTAAGAAACTTCCACTATATTTACGAAAATTGTAGAGATTAGGTATGTTTTATCAATACATCATTAATGTTTTCATTAATTAAAGAAATTTATAATTAATTCCTACAAATTAAGATAGACAATTTATCATTACAATATTAATATCTATATTCATTACATATTCAATAATTGTGCTTGCATTATACGCTTAAATCGAGTCCAAAAAGTTAAGAAAGAGAATATTAACTTGTTAATTTAGTCTCTACTTTTAATACTTGTAATTAAGTCATTTAATCCGTGAGAATCTAATTTACATACTAAACTAGAGATTTTCTTGAATAATAAAAGAATTTAACATAACTTTTTCTAATATATCATAAAGAGAATCTTAAAGGAAACTAGATTTTTGTGAATGATTACCAAGCTTGTGAATAATGAAATTGTTGGCCACTTTTGTGACCAAGAGAATGGATTACTCCTTTCTTTTTTTCTTGTATTTTCGTGCAAATCATTAATAATGGAAATGATTGAGGAACGATTTGCTTGCGTTGCCCGTTATTCCCCGATGGCCGATAGTGCTCTGGAAAGGCACTTGAACGATATGAAGTGAACTTCAATTCGATTTAATTGACACGGACTCGCATTAGACAAGCGGAACTGCAACGTTTTCTCCCAGCGGAGGCTTCAGCTAGCAACTTGATTTATGGCCATGTCCTAAACTCCACACACCTTTTTTTTTGCGCCAGTCTTTCACTCCAGTTCCAACTTCAACTTCTACTCTAACTCTGTCTTTGGCGACGGCATCGACATCGACAGCGAAAGACTTCGGCTTCGGTTTCGGTTTCGTGTTTGGTGTTTGCTTTTTGCCGGCGGTTTACGTTCGTTCCGTTGTCTGTTCCCGTTTCCCATTCCCCATTCCCGTCCCATTTCCAGTCCCATTCCCACTCCCATTCCACCAGTCGGTTTTTCGACTTAATATATTAATCAAAGGCATGAAATCTTTATCAAGTTGTCAAGGCGTACGACTGACAATGAGTCTGGCCTCAGAGAGAGAGATGTCGAGCAAACCCGTTTGATCCTTAGCACGCACATCGCACATTCCTTTCTCCTCCGGTTTCCTCCTTTCCTGCTCCAGTTTCGCATTTGCAATTTGCAATCGAAGTCGAAGAATTGCACGCATCACAAGAAAAAAAATTGAATACAATTAAACTACAAATTTTATAAGCACCTCAACGAGGGCAGCTCTTTGAATAAGCTCTTTCTTTAGTCGCCTTACAAATCGGTTTACTACGTGTTGGCTTTTTCTATTCACATTTCGCTACAGTTGTAGAAACTCGTGGAAAATTGATTTTCAATGTGCACTTGGCACTTACTTTGTCACTCTATTAACATATCAATTTGCCACACATTGCAAATGTGGAATATATTAAGTCATTTGAAATTATACAATATGTAGTATAAAGTAGCGTTGACTATGAGTAATTACAGAAATGCAATTAGTCTGCTTTGGAATTTTCAAATAACGATAATAGTATAATACAATCAATCAGATTTTTATATCTTTTAAGCTATTTTTATAACTGAGAAGATTTATGGGCTTTATATTTAATACATATATATATATGTTAAAGTAGAAAATTTATTTACTTATTTTAGACAACTTTGTTTGGGAAATGTAATCAATTTACAAGTGAATGTGAATTAATACATAAAATAGCACCCAAATTTGACCGTTTTTAAAATAAAACCGTTTGGAAAATAATAAAGATTATTAAATACGTTTTTGGAAAAGAAATTTGTATAACAAATTCGGTTTAAAATAAGTAAATTTTAATACGAATGTCACGTTCAACTGTATACTAATATTATTAACGGATTGTCAAACAATATAATAGATAATAGCTTTAAAAAAAAGCTCTAGAAATTCAAATTAAGTGTACAAATAAACGGTAAACTAGAAAATAGAAAAGCAAATGCCTTTTCATCTTTAAATGACTATGTTATTCCTCTTATAAAGCAACGAATAACTCATATAACTTCGTAACATTCATTTCTAGACCTTTAATGGGATTTAAAATAACATATAAATAGACGTATACTTAATTTGTAAATATGATAGATATAGTGTTCAATAATATCAACTTGTGATGCACAAATTTAAATTAATTTGAACTATTAGTTTGTAAATTAAAGTCAGTTTACTTTATATTTACTTTAAATTATAAAGAAAATAAAATTAATTAGAACACTATCTTATGATTGTAAGGCTAAAACAGAACCATTAAATATAAAAGATTGGTCATAGTATTTAATTATTTTTTAAATTCTTTTCAATATTGATGTCGATCGAAAGAATATGTATTAATATAATTATTTCTTTCCCTGCCTTAAGATCTTCGAGAAGTTGGGTAACTCTTAATTTAATCCCTCAATGCGAATAAATTGAAAATTTTAGTAGCTTGCATAAATATGAAGCTTATTTCTGCCTTCGTGTCGAACGCTGTTGGATTAATTTTAGTTGCTTGCTCATTTATATTCTAAATTTTGGTTTTACCCACGAGGTAAGCCGCCTTTCAACTCTTCCCCGATATCTCTCTTGTGTCCCATAGAGCGAATCACTTTACAAGCAAACTCGGAAATTGTCACAAGATTTCGCTCGAGTCTGCAACTGAGTTTGGATGGGAGTGCGAATGTGAGTGTGAGTACGAGTATGGGTATGAGAGTGAGTGTGAGTGCGAGTATAGGTATGAGGATGTGAGTATGGGTAGAGGTTTGAGTATGGGTTTGCGATCCGTTTCCAATCCGTTTTGTTGTGGCGGCAAACATTAATATTCACATGTCGTTCGTCGGTATGCGCGACCAGTTGGTGGAAGAGGAGAGGGGAAGGGGAATGGGAATGGGAATAGGCTCTGTCGCAGTGGAAGTCGCCAAACTGCGACCCATTCCCGTTCAGTGCTCTACCGCTGCCTACCTGCCTTCCTTCTTCCCTCCCGCTTCTACTCGCACTCACACTCGTATACTCCTCGCTCTTTCTCCCTCTCTCTTCATAACAGTGCGCGATTTTGCTCTTTTCGCTGTCTAAACAGTTCGTTTGCTGTCTCTGTTTTGGTTTGCTTGCTGTCTCCCCCTCTTCCCCCTTCCTTATTTTGCTGTCACTCTTGCCAGCTCCCTTTCTTCCGCTCCATTCCTCTCTTTTAAAACTGAGTTGCCTATGCCGCCAGGTTCGGTCACAAAACGCGCTTTAGGCTGCATAAATTTATTCGTCGCTAACTAAAGTCGAGCCGCAGTCGTCGTCGACGTCGACGTCGCTGTCGCAGCTTCAGCTTTGGCTTCGTCTCCGTCTTCGTCTCGGCGACTGAGCCACAAAACTGGTTCCATTTATGCAAGTTTCTTTGCAGTTGTTGTTGTTGTAGTTTTTGTAGTTTTTGCTGCTGCGACTCTTTTGGTATTGTGCCAGTTGTTGTTGTTTTAGTTGTTGTTTTTCTTGTGTTGTTGTGTTTTACTTGGTTGCGGCTGCTTTCGCATTGAATTTTGCACCTCGGCCGCGGCCACATTTTACTTATCGGCATCTAAATTCAGGCGCTGTCATGCAGTTTCCCCCCACTTCCCAACTCTCCACCTCTCTCCATTCTCTCCAAACTCTGTGTTTCAGCTGCCTTCTGCAATCGCGGAGAGTTTTACGAGTAAATCGGGGGGTGGGGAGACTTTTTGTTTGTCTGCGGCAAATTGGAAGTTCGAGTTCGTGTTCGGGTTCAGGACTGAGCACTGAATACTGAGCACTGAATTTGTATTCGAAATATTCACGGGAAAAATATCAAATTTCAACTTGGCCAAAGCGGAGCCAATGGAAAATGCTTGATAAAGACGAGAGCAGACAAAACTAAACTGCACTAATCGTTTCGGAATTAAGTCGACATCGAACAGCATCAAATTCCATCCGCATCATCATCATCATTATTAATATCATTTGTTCGGTTTTGAATTTGCATTGCATTCTGTTTATTTCTCAATATTTGGCTGCAAACTTAATTAAGTCAATATTTTTGACTGATGATGATCTCTTTTGCTCCCCCCTCTCTTTCTTGATTTCTGCTTCCTTCTTGGACTGCTGAAGTAAACATCCGTTGTGAATGGATTCAAATGATTTCATTGTTTACTTTAAGTCGCCAGCTCTTTTTGTGCAGATAGTATCCAAGAGATACTTATTAGTACGTATGTACACACATATCTAGCTATATTTATACAGATGCACATCTAACCAGACTCTTATTCAAACTCGCACTCATATTCACACACTCACACTTACTGATCGTTATTGAGTTATTCGTTTGTTTTCTTTGCTTGTTTCATTTTTTTGGTTTTTTGTGTTTTTGTAAATAACGCAAATGAAGACCTTTTGTATTAGATACTCGCACATCTTTGCATACACTCACTCGCATATTCACACATACTCACACTTATTCACTCACATTCACCCGTTCGACTTTCTATGCTGGGCATTAAAGTTAATGAGCTTTCGTTTCGTTCAAATGTTTATCTATAATCGAAAGTGACCCAATCGCATCGCATAGTCGGTGCCTTTAGTAGTTCCCAATTTGAATTATGAGCCCCCGATAAGCAACTCATAGAATGATCATGACCCCAAACGAAATCTCTGATTAATTTACAATACTTTTTTTTGGGAGACGTGTCAACATTCCGCTTTTTAACTGTCGAAAATGATACCGCCATATTTTGTGTTCCCATTTTGGGCATTGCCCAAATAAATTCATCAAGATCTGATCACAGAAAGTTTACGAAATTCGTTTAAAAGTTGTGAAATACGTGAATATATTTTATATTAATATAAAATTACATTTCAAATCGCATATAAACATACTTTTTTTTAAACATATTTTTGGAGTCTATCAAAATTGAATGAAAGCGGAACCAAATAAAACGACTTGTACTCTCAATGATAAAGAATTAGGTTGCTTATCAATTAGTTACCTTAACCGATAGATAAATAATCTTTTTAACCATCAATCAAAATGGCGCTATAATGAGCCGATAAATTATTCAATACAACCATAATTTTAAAGCAACATTATTGAAGTTAAACATACCTTTAAATATTAAAAAACTAAGTAAAATGGAGTTATTTTCTCTAAGGATGCTTTTAAAAAGAGAATTATTTTGTACCATTTCCATTTTTTTCTTTTCTTTAAAAGTTTACTTTGTGATTTTTCTTTTATACTTCCGATATAAAGCAAAAATTAAGGTTAGATGGGTATATTACATATATGTCTGTAAAATTTCACTTCATATTCTATAAAAAAGTACATAAGTTCAATTGAAGATGTTTCCCCAAAAATAAGCCATAGTTTTTGTATAAAAATGCGTTGTAGTTCTTCTTTATGAAATAATTTAAAGCTTTATATAGAACATATCAGATAAAAACACTTTTTGAAAGAAAAGAAATAATATGCCGCCAGCTCTTTTATTATATAATTTCAGGCTTTCTTCATCATATTTTCTGCAAATCTAAAGAGCAATACAATAATATACCTTATACCATAGATTAAATATTGGAAAATAGGATAGATGCTTCTCTAAATTCATTTTTTAAATGTTAGTTTGGATAAACTTAGATTATTTGAATGATTTTCAGCATATAAGCAATATTTTAGTAGTCTTCCCATCTATCTATCTCTACAAAACCAATAGCGGATACTCAATATATAGTTTCAGGCTTTCTTCATTATATACATTACAATAATATACTTTATACCATAGAGCGAATATTGGAAAATGTAATAGATGTTTCTCTAAATTCATGCTTTAAATGTTAGTCTGGATAAACTCAGATTACTTCAGTCATTTTCAGCACATTAGCAATAGTCTATATCTATGTCTACAAAACCTAATGGCGGATACTCGATATCTGCAGCTTGGTTGCAAGAGTTGTAAGTGCAACGACATGGCATAAACCGAAAACCGTAATTTATGTGCGATTCGTTGCGAAACTTTTGTTCAGACTTGTTGGTAAAAGTTAATTGATTTATATTTTGACATTTTCCAAAAAGCTGGGAACCAAAAAAAAAACACGAAAAGAGAAGGTGCACCATTAAAACTTGCAACTCCAGAGACCTTTTCGTGACAAATGCCGGGAAGTCGCACAGTTGCCACAGTTGCCGCGGGCTTTTTGTGTGAGTTGCAAAAGTTACTTAATCATGAGCTTCAATTAGTGCAGCGAGTTTTGGAGCCATAGCTCTGGATACTTTGGTATCCATAGGTTTCGTGCCAAGAGCATATTGTGTAGACGACGGCGCGTCGATGAAGCGATGTGAAGGAAAATAAAAATGGAGTGTCACGGCTGCCGCACACTCTGGCTGGCTGCAGTGGGCAACAAGGGAGTGTGGTGGGGAGGGCATGTGGTGAGCATGAGGGGGGGAATGCGAGGGGAGTGCTTGAGCAACGGCCAACGGCACCCAGACACAATCGCTCTCATTGTTGGATTTTTTTCTTTTTTTTTGTGGCGCGCTTTTGTTCGCAGTCGCTTCGTCCCCCAACTCCGTCTCCACTCGGTCTCAATGAGCTGCTTCCGTTGACGCTGTCGCTGCCGACGCTGCTGCCGCTGGCGCTGCCTTCTTTGTAGCCGTAGTCAGCACAGTCGACACCCACTCGCCAACTGGGACTGGCAACGGGGACTGTTTTTACTTAGTGCTTGGCTCACATTCGTTTTGCTCTCGCTCTCTACCTCTCCCTTTGCCACTCCCTCTCGCACTCGTACTCGCACTCACTCTCTCGCTTCGGCTGTGTGAGGCTCTCCCTTTTTGGGTGTTCTCTTTGCGTGTGCTCGCCTCATGACTCCACCTCTGGCCCCTTGGGAGTCCCACACTCTTTGCCATGCTCTCTCACTCTCGCTGGCCTTCGGCTGAGTTCGTGTTTCGTTCGGCTACTCGGCTACTACTGTCTGACTGTTCGGCTACGCTCAGCGGCGCGCTCTGTTCGGCGTCTTTCATCAGCATATTTCGTGTTTATCGCTGAGTGATGAAAATTATGTTGATGACGTTTGCACACACAACGTTTGCTCTGCTGCCGTTGCTGTCGCTGCGGCTGCTGTCTCTCAGTCGCTCTGTCTGGCTGTGTGCGCTTTGCACGTCGCCACCTCAGCAGCGCTCCCCACACCCCCCTTTGGCGCCATAGTGCGGCCCCAAACAGCAACAGCAACGGCAACGGCGACTGCGACAACTAGCGAAAGTTGTGCTAAATTGGAACATCAGCGTTTTGATGTTTCGCTTCTGTTTATTTTCTGCTTTTGACGTTTGTTTTGCGCCACAAATTCATAAACAATGCCACAATTCATTTGCATCATTTTATGTATTTGCTTTTCATACACTTTGCACCTACTTTGGCTATATTTTAAGCTTAGCGTTTCGCCTATCTACTGCTCCACTATATGACTTTCATTATATAAGTATATAATTGTGTAGAGCGTTTAGTAGAATGTACTTTGAAGCAAGGTTTGAGAGGAACTGGCGAAGAAATCTACTAAATAAAAGATACACATTATACAGTATCTTAGAGATATGAAAAAACATCAAATAAGAGTCGCCATTTTAAATATCGACCCATTTTACTGTAACTGCAATAAGGTTTATATTGAAAGATTGTTCAAAAATTATTCAAAAGTAGTTATTATGAATACTGAATATTATTATCCATTTGAAATTTGGATCCTTATATAAAAAACAAAAAGAAAAATCGGTCCTTTTATAAAATTTGATTATTATCATCATTACATATGTACATAAACTATGTTAGATGACTAAAAAGTGTGATTACATAAAACAATATCATAAATTTTAATTTCACAAGAACTCATATTGACATTATTTCAGTTGCTAGCAACATTTAGAGCCCTATCAGTTTGTGATGAAATATAAACTACGAACTGATGATGGCGTAATAATCGAGTGCGAATAAGTTTCTATTTATAATGAAATTACTTGCTTGATCTTCTTATAACTATATAAATCTCTTTGCAAATGCAAAAAATATATATGTTTATAAATAAAGTTTTTCAGCGTTACAAAATTATAAGCACATTCTGTGAAGTTACTTCTCTTAAGTAACTCTTATCAATGCGTAATTGTACACTCATTTTTATACCCGCTACCCATAGGGTAGAAGGGTATTATAACTTTGTGCCGGCAGGAAATGTATGTAACACGTAGAAGGAGGCATCTCCGACTTGTCCGTCTGTCTGTCTGTCCGTCTGTCCGTATGAAACACTGGATCTCAGAGACTATAAGAGATAGAGCTCTAATTTTTTTTCGACAGCATTTGTTAAGTTTACACGCAGATCAAGTTTGTTTCAAATTTTTGCCACGCCCACTTCCGCCCACGGAAAAAAAATCGAATAACAAGCTTAATAATAAAGCTAGAGTCGCGAGTTTTGGGACATACATTAAGAACTACAGTCTTAGTTACGATCAGATAAAAATTGTGTAAATTATTAAAGAAATACTTTTGTATGGACCAAAACGTCTACTTACTAGGAGTCTTAGTTACTTTAGATGGCAATTTAGTATATTTTGCCCTCTATAGTATAAATTGTGTGTAGTAGCATATATAAATACCAAATATACAATTCAGTATATTATCGGCATTTTTATGGTATATTAATTTAGTATATTTTAAAAAATACCGCAATATTTTGCTTTTATTAAAAATGGGTAGCGGGTATCTCACTGTCGAGCACACTCGACTGTAGCTTTCCTACTTGTTTATAATGCAACAATTTCCGGTATTTCTTATTTTTATAATTTGATTGCACCACAAAACGCTATCGCAACTCTTTCCGTATTTATAATGTCCAATTAAACCACTTGGTTTCCCAATTATATATATGTCTTATTTAAGTTGCATTTCTTGCATGCAATAAAACCATAATGCTGTAGTTCATAGTAATAAATGCATAAATGTTTATGGTCATTATACACAATTGAGCAATTCTAGCACTTTATTCCAGACTGGAGACGCGACTGCTTATGACGACAGATAGTTACAATATATTTAAAACATCTCGCCCTTTGTGTCATAAGTTTTCGCACATTACTCAATTGAGAAGAATCTTTAATCTAGTCGCCAAATACTTATGCATCATTAATTAACTGCATCATATGCAATTGGCTTAACAAAGGAATCACAGGTACAGTCGATGCTGATTTTTTCATTTTTCATAGAAGCTAAACGGTACAGTATATTTAATGTTAAAAAGATCTAAAGTATACCATATTTGATATACTAAGACATTTTAAATATACCATAGAGTACAGCATATACCATATTTGGTATATAGATATACTAAAACATTTACATTTAAATATACCGTTGATTACAGCATATAACCGATTGTCAACCAAAGCAATTAAGACCGTTTTTGTCAAATAAATTGACTTCTTATATCTTAAGTACCACATTTTTAAGTTATAAAAAAGGCTGTAGCTATTATTTTGTATATTTTTCATATATACCAAAAATCGATACTATATAGCTTTAAGATTACATCACGTTGGCGTGACAGAAATGTAAAGGAAATAAATTACGAAAAGTATAACTCCATTCCTCATAGTTTTAAAGAGATTCACATATGGATAGAAAACATTTCTATATTGTTTCAGATGTTGAAGCTGATCAAAAGTATGTATATATTCTATATGGGATCGGACCTGCCGTCTTTTGTCTTTTACATTTTCTGTATGCACAAAATTATAATACGCTTCTATCCTATTGATAGCATGTATAAAAGATATTTAAAATGTAGCGTGTGTCTTAAATGAGGCAAAATGTTTTGAAGAAATTAATAGAAAAGATGTTTGCAAATAGTAATATTCGTTAAGTTGTACGATATTAAAAATTCAGGTTTAAAATAACCCTAGCTACTCTTTTTTTGAAAATCTTGAAAATTACTTTAGTCAGTAAAGAAACCTTTCCAAAATAAATAAATGTGGAAAAGTTCGTTTCCACTTCTTATTCTTCGTATTCAACAAGTTCAACAACAAGAAAGAAAGATGTGAATCTTAAATTATATTACATACAATTTTTATAGACCAATTTAATCGTGCACTTAACTCAAAAGCTCCGTCAACTGTAATTTTCACAGCGTGTAAGCGTCAAAATGGCGGTCATAAAACCGGAAGTAAAATGTCTAGTCTCGATAACATTCTGTAACTAGAGAATCGCGTTGAACAATGCTTTAAGTGGGGAAGAAAGAGAATGGAGGAAACACAGAGAGAATGAAAGCGAGCCTTATATAAAGTTTCTACAGTTTTCTGCAGTTTCGAATTTCATAATTGTGTCAAAGATATCACAAGTTGAAATCTAAAGCTAAACGAGAAGAAGAAAGTCAACTTCAATTTGGTTGACTTCACTTGACTTTGTCTCAACTTGAGATTTCTCATTGTTTTTGCGCAATCTGCTGTCTACAGTCTACATTGTAGACTCTCTTTTGTGCTGGGAAATTGCATTCGTCTAGCCAATTTGGGTGACTTATGGGCCAAAACACAAAAGAGTTGCCAACTTTTCAGACGCAAAAAAGCTGAAAACAATGGGCCAAGCAGCAAACAGCGAGTGATGCGATAAATGAGCAGCACGAACAAAATTTATTGAATGTGGCTGCAGCGCAGCGCAAAGCAGTAAAAACGATAACAAAACGAATCGCCAAAAGCCCCAAAGACGAATATAATACACAACAAAAAGCGTTTGTTGTTTGCTTGCCAGCAAAAATATTGTATGTAATTAGTAGAGACGTGATAAAAGCAGCAAAACGCCTGCCAAAAAAATTCAAAAATAAAAACAAATATTTTAGAGGCCTGTTTTTGCGTCTTGGCTTTTTGTACGCGAGGTTTTTATTTGTTGTTATTTGCTTTTGGCAACGGGCGTTCGTTCGTTCAATTATTATTATCGGCATCGAGCAAAACGAAACGAAGTCGAACGCCGCCGAGCCACGATTGAGAGGCCGAATGCGTTGACGCGCTGTTGCCGCTTTTCACTCACACACATACACACACTGCAATCCAAAATGAAGCAACCGAACAGCAAACCTAAAAACATAACAAAATGAAAACAACAAATGAGAGAAACAAAGTTGGCCGCTTATAAAATTTTCCGCGCTTTTCTGCTTTGAATCAAAATCCGCACTCACACACACACACACACATGCACGCACACAGTTGCACGCTCTTCGGATTTGTTGTGTTGTGTGCGCGCTCTCGTGCTCATACTCTCTTGCGGCGAATTCGTTTTCGCAGCTCGCTCGCTCTCTCTCTGGCTCCCTCTCTCTCTCTCTCTTGCGCTCGCTCGAAATTCGAATAAAATATTGAGTTCGAATGAATATCTTGTCAGTCGCTGGCGTTGCCGATTGCAACGTCACGAAAAAGGTCACAACAGCAACAAAAACAACCACAACACATACAGACGCAACGCATTTTACTATAATTTACGTTTGAGTTGTGCGCTGTTGCCGAACTTCATCATTACGTAGCATGGCGAAAATTCAGTCGTCATTGTGGGTTGTTTGTTGCCAGCAGTTTGATGTTGCGCTGCTGCTTGTGTGAATGGGAAGGGGGGAGATGAAATTGGAAGTGGGGGTAGAGTTCAAGGGAGAGGGCGAGGCTGTAAGGGAGATTTGCCTCGTTGCGAATGGCGCCATTTATGGCGATTATTAAGTTAACGCTGCTGGCACATTTGATGAGCTTTTTATTATGCACATTCGGACTCTCTCTGTTCTCTGTTCGCCTCTGTCCCCACCTTGTCGGCAATGTGGCACACGCCCCTTGCCCACACACGCACACATACACACACACTAAATGCGATAATCGATGTATTTCGTTTCGCTTGCTTCATAATGAAAAAAAGTGTCGCCTATGAAAACCGCAATTACAATTTGGTTTTTGTTTTTGCCTTTGCTTTTGCCTCTGCCCATTATCTTTTATGGCCTTTCTTTTAATGTTCTCTTGCGGTTGTTTATGGCGCCGCCTTTTGTGTTTTGCTTTTGCTTTGCCCTTCGCTTCGCATTAATCGCATTGCAGCAATAGCAACGGCAAACGGCAACTAATTTATTTATAAATAATTTCAATGAAATGTTCTTCTGCTTTTTTGGTTTTTGTATTTTCGCTGCGCTCGCCGCGATCGCTAAGTGAAAAATTTAATTATAGCATTTTTGCGTGTCGCTTTGGCATTTCGATGTTTTTCGTTTTGTTGTTGTTTTTAATCTCCCAAAATGCCGATTAAATTAACTCTTCGTCGATTTTTGTTGCTCTGCATGTTTGTGTTAGTGAATATGTGAACGTGTGTGTGTGTGTGTTGTATGTGTTCGTGTGGCTGTCAGTTTGTGTTTTTGACTGGGACACAAATCATCATCAGACGTTAAGTGACGTCACAGCCCGTTTCTGGCTGGCGACGCCATTTTAAATGTGTGACCGAAGGCTGAGAGTTTTGATTGCGGTAAAAGCGAAAAGTGGACGCAGATTGCGAACAAAAGCACAAACAACAACAAGTACAGCACAAATGTGTTTGGCTAAGCAACGAAAATAAAACGCATAAAAGCACACCTATACATCAAAATATTGTGTGTGTGTGTTTTTTTTTTTCGATTTTTCTATGCGTATTCTACGTATTAATTTGTAGTGCTGCCAATGCTGTTGTAAGACTTCACTTTGTTTAGCTTTTATAAAGTATTCGCATTCCAAAATGGCGAGGAAACGCAAGAAATATCGAATGATGGGCAAAATGATACGAAAACAAGCAAAGCAAAAATGTGTCTGTCTAAAAACAAAAAAGCTTACCTATCTATCCAAACATTCTTATTACGTATTAACGTACTATTACGTATCTACGTACTAACTTGCAGTGCTGCCAATGTAACTGATTTACTTAGTGTGGACATCACTTTTATTTTTCGTTTTTATGAAGTAAAATGGCGGTGAAAAGGTAAAAATAACGAGAGAAGCAGAAAATACTAAATATTTCAATGAAATTAAATGGATAGTTGCTTAGCATAGATATCAACTGACTGAAATTGAGCCTGGAATACATTGAAATTTTAATATTAAATAATGATTCCTATATAAACTTATTGTTATGGGCCCATTATTTCTTTGAAAAAGTTTTCCAAATCAGCTTTAATTTGATTTAGCAATTGAATTATTGTACTGAAAATGCTTTTATTTCTGTATAATTCCAGACTTTTCTTATGAAATTTTCGTAAATTAATCAGTGCTGCCAATTCTTCCAAAATTAATGTTAATTTCGTTTTTGTAGTCTTTTACCTTAAACTCATGTTCCTATTTATCGTAATCATCTCTTTTCTGTACAAATATGACAATAATGTTCGTTGAATCTCAGTCACAAACACAAAAATTAGCTTCCTTAGGTAAAACATGTTAAACTTATCTTTTATAAAGAACAAAGTTGATGTTGATAATGTAAAATGGTTTTAATTATGTTTATTAATATCTCAATGAAGAAAGTTAATAAAAAAAATTGCATTTTTGTATGATTATTAATTTCAAAATGACAATTTAATTCAAACTTTTTTGTAGAAAATAAAAATAACCATTAGGTGAAAATTCCACGCGGAATATCATTTAACAAGAATGGAAACCGCTCTAAAATCGAATTGCAACTATATACAAATGTCCGTCCAAGGGAGTGTCCATGTGATGGTGGTGTCCGATAAGGGAGTTTTCACTGTAATTATGCAAAAACATATTCCATTATATATGTAAAATGAGCTCTTAGCACTGATATCGACTTTTCACCCAATTTGTTAGCTGCGGTCAAGACTAAAGTGTCTAAAACTCAGTCAACTAATGAAATGCAATAAAATGTGAAACAGAGGTGCAACTAAAAATAAATTGCTGCTACTGGTGAAGCAAATACATAGCTAACATACAATAAGTATGAAAGGGTAACGGCACTTTTGACAGCTCATTTCATTAAAAATGGTGATTTGTGAGTCAAGTCAAGTGCCGCCGTGGTGTGGCAATAAACTATGCCCAAAACAGACTCCGACTTCGACTCTGACTCCGACGGGTTACAAACTCACTTGCCGCACAGAGGCGGAGACGCAGGCAGAGTCAGGGCGTAGTAGTGAAGCCATTTTATGACGTGCCACAGCCACCAAGATGCGCATGAGGGCGGGAGTGGCAAGTAGCAAGTGGCATGTGGCATGTGGCAGCAGCTGTTGCACAATGCGGATGACTAAATAATTGAGCGAGAGATGACGAAGAGTAATTGAATATACTTTTTTTATATCTAGTCGAATGGATCAATAGTTGGCAGTAGAGCGTTATATTGGGGAATAAGAAGAAGTCCAATAAGTTTTGAGTAATATATAATTTAATATGCAGTAGGAGCTGGCTAATACGAATCTTCCATATAATGTTATATTGTAAAGGGAAAATTCTTTATATCGGTCGGAAGCGAAAGTGTCAACCAAAAATTGGCGAATTTGCTCTGAAAACTGTATTAAACGGCACAGAAAATGTTTCCGCTAAAAGATATAGTTAGCTAATGCAGGTGTTCGCTTAGAAGGTTTTCACTCAAGTTAAAGAAATAGAAGAATTTGTATTGAATAGAAGAATTTGTATTCAATAAAATAAAGGGAATGAAAAAATATATTATATTCTTTTAAAGCAATCGCGCACCTTGCTTTACTTATAAGTCGAATTGTTCAAAATTTGAATTTTAAGAAGTCATCATTACTTAAAACGCAACATGATATTATTGAAATGTCTGCTCTGTTTTTTTGTCCGATAGTTTTATATGTTTTTAAATGATTTTCTCAGATTCCAACCTACGAACACTTATTTTCCGCTCGCAGAACCAAAATCTTTTGGCTTCTGAGATATGCAAACTTATGTATATGGATGAACAGTGATACTGATAAAAGGTACTTTAAACAGTAAAAGTTTTTGTGCTGCTTACAACAATGTTAAGATGCTCAGACATTTATAGAATCGCATTTCGAATCTCTACAAAATCGATGAAGTGCAAAGGCCAAAGCAATTTGTTGAGTAGAGTGAAACAACGATTGCATTATACGTAGAATTAAGAATCTAGATGCAATCTTGTTGCCGCCCATTGCAAGTTGTTTTTTCAGTGCCAACTCACGACTTTTTTCGCCCGTTTCATGTTATAGACACAAAATACGAGCACAATGCAAACGGTTACGTCGCGTCGTTTGTTTCGCTTCAGTTGCTCTCGCCTTTGTACTCTCTCTCTCTCGCTCTTTGGCAAACGTAACGAAAGAGAGTGAGTTGCCAAGGCAAAGAGCGGCACACGAAATGCCGCATGAAGAGAGCAGAGCGCTTAAACCGGTTGCCGAACAGCGAGAACGAAAGCCGAAGACATGAAAAGAGCGCGATTTGTCGGATTTTACACGAGAGCAACGACCAATCAGTGGCAGCCGAAAACGAAAGCCGAAGTGAGTGAGCGACCAGCGATTGGACATCGAAGGCAACGCAATACGATTCGACCGAGTTGTCGGGTTGCTCAGGCGGAGTTAAAAAGGGGCGAGTTTTTTTTTCTGTGTTTCTTTGGACTCGCAGGAGGTTTGAGTATATACACAGTTATTGATTGATGGACTTGGTCGGATGGTGGGTGTAAAACATTTCCAGAAAACCAAAAAAAAAAAAAGAAGAAAGAACGACACCTGATGTGGAGTAAAGTGATTAGTTATTAATGGCCGCAACAGGTATTTCGAGACTGTACTTGAATCTGCAAAGTTGCGCTTTTGCTTAGTATGCGATAAAAATGTACACAAGTACAGTTGCCACATTGGTTGCATATTAAAGTCAAGCAGGCTGGCAAAATTCCCAGCTCAACAATCGTAATAATTTCGTCGCTTGGCTTTTATGCCGAGGTAAACAACGAAACACTCGTTCTCGTTCTTCCCTCATTACTCATTATGAAAATGACAGAAAAAAAGTATCTAACCATTCAAAATCAGCCATATGGAAAGATATCTTTTCCATGCGCTGCACAAACAAGAAGCCGAAGGGAAACACACAAAACAAAGGAAAATGTTCACTGTAGATGTGTGTGTGTGTGTGTGTTAGTGGTTGCGTGTATCTGTTGGACGAGGAAACTCGAGAGTTTTTCGGGGTTGCTGTCGCAGTAAAGTCTCGTAAGAAGAAACGCTCTGTGGGCGGCAGGCAAAATTGTTGTGCGTTGTTTGCTCTTGTCTATGTACTTGAACAAATTATGAGTTTGCTTTATGTAAATGAAGAGAGTTTTGTTTAACTTGGGGATTTGGCAGAGCGCTGATGTATGAACATCAATTTATTTACATTTCGTTTCGCTGAATCAGCAAATTCAAATTGCATCATAGAGTAACTGTACTTATTGTGTATAGAATTTTTTATTAGCAGTGCCATTTGATATTTTTCGCTTCATTTTCATATGTTATATAATAAATTTGAAGCTAGAAGCGCCATTTTCGATAAATATCGTAATGCAACGTTGCTGAAGAGTCTCGGCTATTGGTGCTTACATTCGCTAACGCGCAGCGCCATCTGTGGGCTACGTCGATTGCAAAGTCTGCTACTAGGTGGCGCTAATGTTTGTGTCTCGGCAGGTTTGTGTTCCAACTAAACGAACATTTGTGAACGTGAAGTTGGCTGCGCTTAGCACTTAACGCAATTTAAGTTGGCGGTTGAATTTAAATGGAAATGTTAGTTAAGCAAAATTTTCTATCTAACATATTTTTACATGAACTAAACTGAATGTCGGTAGATATTAAATGCTTATTTGCTTTCATTAGTTGAGCACCTCATAAATGGATATTAAATTGCGAGGTGTTGCAATAATTATGATTGAATTCACACACGCTGCCAATGGAGCGAGCAAATGCTTAAGCTTAAATGCCATTCAATGCCAATTTATTGGCAGGACGAGTAAATGGAATTTATGCCGTATTTCACTATTTACACATTTATGGCAATTGTATTTCAATTTCTAGGCATTAATGTAATCTGTAGAGTTTATGTCGAGGATTACCTGCAAGTAATTGCTTTTCGATTCCCATCAAATTTATGGGAACGAGGCGATGAAGTACCGATGAAAGAGTGAGAGCAGCATGGGGAGGGGCATAAATTGATATAATACTCAATGCTTGCATACTTTATCGTCATGATGTTGTTTATGTCGATATATTTTATGTAGTTTGTAGGCCAGATAAGTTGACTTAATCACTTTTGGCCCAATGCAAATAAGCTGCAGCATGGCAAATGCGGCCATAAATAACGATGGAAACCCAAAAGAGAGTCCACAGAGAGAAAGTGAGAGAGAGGGAGAGGGAGAGAGGGAGAGAGCATATCAGTGTTGAACTATTCAGCATTTATCCATAAACCAGAAAGCAGAGAGCAGAGAGCAGATCCTGTGGCCAGCTACTAGAGGTCGATTTACATTTGGGCCGAAAAGTTGTTGCCACTGCCACTCATCAATATTGATTGTGGCATGCTGTGGTGGTTGCACGTTGCAAGTTGCACCTTTGCACTCTTGCCAGGTGGCAGTGGTGTTATTTTACAATTTTCGGCACGAATTCGTTATGCCACAAATCCCCAGCAGCGCTTGTCAAAACTCGTGTTGTTGTTGCTGTTGCTGTTGTTGTTGCAACTTCTGTGTGTTACCAATAGCTTGGATTGGCCAAACAGCCGTTGCACGCTGCCAATCAAGCAATCATAAATACTTCATTACGAGCCCAAAAAATTGAAGTGGAGGCTGTGCTCCACACACACACACACACACACACACACACACACACACAGTGTGACGACAAAAGCGTGAAGCGTTATTAATGAAAAGTTCACTTAATCGGCGAAATAATTTAACTGGTTTTAGTGCAATGCTTGACATTAATTTGGGCAGGTTTCTGTTTTCTGATTTCTGCTACTGTTGCTTGTTGCATATTTCAAGTGGCATTTGTTGTTGTTTAGCACTGTTTTTCTTACCTGCACGTAAACAGCTGAAAGCTGATTCAGAAACGTGCGCTGCTGAAATAATAACAATTCCGTTTTGGTTTGCCAAATTGCTATTTATTAAAAATCAATGTTGCTCGGCTACAAAATCAGCAATTTAACCAGCCTCAGAGTTGCCATGTGTGGCATGTGGCAAGCGGTGTGTGGCATGTGGCATGTCCGTCTGCCTCTGTGTGTGTTGATGTCTGTTCAACCGGCTGACGTCGACAGTCTCTCCATGGTTCAGGTTCCAGGTCCGCACTGCGGTCGGTGTTTTTGCCATGCTCCAATAACTGTTGCAGCCAACACCCACACACACACACACACAGACAGCACATATGCCTGAGGCAAGGACTGAGAGAGAGAGAGAGAGAGAGGGAAAGAGAAGAGTGCTGGGGACACGGCAGCTGGTCAGCCAGGCGACATTTCCGGGTAGTTTGAAGTAATTGCTTTGCAAGCTGTTGCCAACGTTGCTTGGTCCTTGGACATTGGCACAAGGATGCCGCAGTCTGTTGCACACTCGTTCAACTCGGGGCAGGTCGAAGGTAGGAGGCGGAGGCGGAGGCGGAGGGAGGAGGCGAAAGCATGTGTGTGGTGGTCAGCTTAGCCAGCAAGCGGCTTAAGTTAGGCATTTTGGCAAAACGACAGCAGCAACAGCAACAACAACAACAACAACAACAGCAACAACAACAACAACAGCAACAACAACAACAACAACAACAACAGCAGCAGCAGCAGCGGTTCACGCGGCGTATGAGAAATTTGTCAAGTAAATGCGACCGGAAACAAATTTTGAAGCAGTTTGCAACTCATGCGAGGGTGACTTAAGCAATAGAGAGAAAAAAGGGTTCAAATTTGTGGATATATCGATTAAACTTGATATTTGAACAGAGCGAGTTCATGCTGTTGTCGCTTTACTCAATAAATAAATTATGAAATTCTATTTTTAAATCACTTCACAGCTCGTTACAAATGTTAGGTGACTTTGTAATAATTTACATGTTAAAAGTGTTAACTAGACATTGAGTATTTATTATGAATTTTTCATTTATTGTAAAGGTTGAAAACGAACTTATAAGTACTTGTGTTTGCTTTCACTTAAAGTATGTTATAAAGCATAATATACAGAGGAAATAAATTGATGGAATTATGGGGAAAACTAAAAAAATATAAATTAATAATTCTTCCGAGTAACGAAAAGTTTGATTTGGCATATTTATGGTGTTATTTTTTAATATAAATTCATTTAAATTATTCTAAAAATATAATATAAATAAGTATATCTTGATTTGTATTATTTTACATTTAAATAAATCTACAAATATAAATTAAAATTTACTGAGTAATCTATTTGAATCTTTTGTAAATTGTAATTTGAAATTTAATATTGTATTAACTTGTATTGAAATACTTTATTTTTGATCATTTATTAATAAAGGTTAGATTTAATTACCATCAAAACTAACTTATTTCTAAAGCACTAGCTTCAAAAGTTTAGTTCATTTATAAAAATTTTAAATGAGTGAAAATTCGAAATGTGTAAATTCGAAATATGAAAATTTAAATGCATATTACACGTTTTTTTACATTGTTTTATTTTTCTTCGAATTAATCTATTTAAGTAGAAAGCTTAAATTGCTCTATATATTTTTTTTACATTTGTATGTCAATTCAAATATTTTCTAATAAACTATTAAATCATTTAAAAACAATTTTAAAATCTACAGTCTTGCGGGCAATGGGCTGTAAAAAACACGTTAACCATTTTCAATAAAAGCAAAACAGTGCGGATTTTTTTCTTAAAATCGGATAAACTAACATTACTAAATTACTAAAATAATACTGAAGCATACCTAAGCTTATATAAGCAATATTTCTCTTAAAATATACTAAACTAATATACAGAATACGAAAACTAATACTAAAACATGCGACATATTTCTTAAAATATACTAAAATGACATACCAATTACTAAAATAGTGCCAATATTTGTCTTAAAATATACTTAACTGATATACCGAATACTAAAATAATACTGATTCATACCTTAGCTTATATTTGTTGCAATGTGAAATATTTTTTGAAATATATTAAAATAATATACCAAATATTAAAATATTCTGAAGCTGAATTTTGTTTTTAATAATATACCAAATATTAAAATATTCTGAAGCTTAATTTTGTTTTTATGTAAAATAGCTTTCTTAAAATATACTTAACTAATATACCGAATACTAAAATAATACTAAAACATAGCGGATAATATATATTTTTTGCAATATTAAATATATTTCTTAAAATATACCAAACGAATATACTGAATACTAAGGTAATACTAAATCATACCGAAGCTTATATTTGATATAATGACTGACTTCGAAATATATTAGAATTAAAATCCAACAGCAGCATTCGTATTTTGCCCTATAAAATTATCCACTAAAAAATTTAGTTTATCGTGTAATTCTGTAACACAAATATTGAAGTCTTTCCCCGTGTATAGAAAAATATTAATTTCTGCTTGCAACATCATTGTTTATTTTATTGTGTATTTATTTTTAAAGTCTCTTGTTATTTGAGCACTTGAATCAGTCAGCCTTCGACATAGCAGCTGCTATCTGTGAATATTACACGATATCTCTGCAACTGTCAGAGTATATACATACATATATAGTGAAAGACACTTTAACGAGCCCAATCACATTTCCATACGAAAAGTTAAAACTGTCACACTCTGCGATTGATTCTTTAGTTTAATTTGATTTATTCTCGAGCGTCAAACTTGTATTTCAGCCAGAGAGTTGTACAAAATGTATTTTAGGGTCCTCCCTCTCTGACATAACATATGTATCTGTGTGTGTGTGTGTGTGTGTGTGTGTGTAGGCAACTCTACGTGACTTTCCATGTAAACGAATTTCGACAGTCGCTTTCGCTCGGTTTTCTTTACAGATTTTACACTTTTCTTTGGCATTCGTTTTTTTTTGTCGGTGTTGTGTTGGCAGTCAGTTAGTCAGTTCGACCAATAACCTACCTCTCCTCCCCCTCACACACACACTCGCACACACTCGCACACACACACAGATGCCGTGTGTATCCGTAGCCGACATCCGTAAACATATCCGGCATTGGGCTTTGCATTGCGAGCCGCGCGTTTTGCATATTAACTAAGTGAAACATTTCGTTGACAAGTTTTCAAACATTTGTGCGTCCTGAGCAAATATTTACCTACATGTAAGACAAACACGCCAACGCCAACACATAACACATACCCTATCTATCCTTTGCTTTCTCTTTTTCCTTCCCTCTTACCATTTTCTACTAGCTGGCTTTTATTTTCGGGCCACTTTTGTCGCCTGAAGACGTTTTGAATTGAAATTTAAATTCGATACAAAACGCCGCAAATGCGTTGCGATGTTCGACTAAAAAGGGATTTCTGTCCGCATCCTTTTGACCGTATCGCTTAACATTTTCATTTTCTATCACTTGCATTTTTTTCCCCCTACACCCGGGGTGCACCCATTAAAATGTAGTTAATAGCGGGTATATTGATTGCCTAGAAAGCGTGTGCAATAGTGAGAGATTTCTTGAAGGTTTATGGTCAAAATAAGTTGAATAAAAAATTCCATAATTTTCTGAATGTATGTATTTTAATGTATTTTAACATTCAGTATTTAATACTAGATTTAATATACTAAATGAAAATAAATAAATAAATTAACAAATAGGGATATTAAATATATTTATTTACTGAAAGATTGTCTAACTCACTCTAAACATGGAAATATTTTACTACTAAGGTCAGAAGAAGTCGAATAAATAATTCTGTTTGAGTCGAAGGCGTTAAATTCAGTATTTAATACTTAATTTGGTATAATAAATACAAATAAATAAATAAATAATTCTATTAGAAATAGACAGATGTGGTCGGTTAAATACATTGCCTAACCGACTCCAAAAATCCAATTACTATTCATTATTTCAGTCAGTATTTTTATTTAATATAATTAAAATTCAGACCCTGTAGTAAAATGTTCATATATAATATATGACAAAGTGTTAAATTGAAATTACATATTATCAGAAATTTCTATATGTTTTTACATATCTATGTCAAAGTCATTAAAAGCTAGCAACTTTAATTTTGTCTAAAGTAGTTTAATAATTCTCTTTTATTCTGTAAAGATGACATAAGTTTATACAACTATGTATTTTCTGAATGATTATTAACATCCCTTTTTAAATCAATCATGTTAAATGAAATTTTTATTCAATTTGCTCTTTAGAAAATTTATTGATAAAATATTGCTTCGAATACGATATAATAAAATAATCAAGTTATTTTAAAGAGTAATTTATATGGTATTTTTTTTTATTTCTTTAAGAATATAGTTAGTAATAGTTTTCCAAAAGAGTAATTTATTATTTTTTATGTTTATTTTTTTAAGAGGTTGAATCAATACGAATCATTAGAAACCATTCAAGAATATATATTGATATTTCGTGTATATATTTCATTAGTTTTAAGTTTAAGCAAACAGATTACTAAATCAAAAATAAGAAAATAAACACAGAGTATCTTTTAGTTCAGTTTCCCGCGACTTTTCCGTTTTCTTAGTTCATCTTCTTTTTTTTTTGTTGCTTCTCTATTTTATGTTATTTATCGCGTTGCGAGGGTGACTGTAACATTTCCAATACAAATGAGCCAAGGCCAATAAGTCCCCTTTTGGTGTGCTGCAGGAAACAGAGGAGGAGCAGGAGAGGAGGAGGACGAGTCCTTTACACAGTCTGGCTTGGCAGGATTTGTGCAAAATAGCTAACAGAAAAAATATGTGTTCGCAGCATACATATTTATTAAATATTGAATGTTTTTCTTTGCCAACGCTGCCTGCAGGCTAAAAGTTTCCTTCTTTTCTGTTTTTTTTCTTCTTTCGTTTTTTTGCCGCTTCCCTTTGGTCCTTTCAGCCGCAAGCGAGACGGAAAGTGAAGAAGACAGAGGAAGGGAGCAAGAGGAAGGAAAGCTTTAGCTGAGGGTTAATATTAGAAATATTCCCGTATGCAAATGATGATGATGATGATGATCAATTTGCCATCCCAATAAGTCGATTAGCTGCCAGTTATCGGCGCGTTAAATGTTACTGAGAAACGTTATCTTCCTGAAATATCAGACAACTTAAGACAAGTGCTCTTCATATATATATATTACTAAATTCATTTATTTTATTTTTTTTTTTGTTTTTTCACTGCGAGTGCTGGAGTTGAAGTTGAAGTTCTGTGCTCGGTTTAGCGACCATAGATCTCAACGGTGGAGTTGATGCCTTGGCTGACAACGCTGCGCAGATTGACCTGAGCGAATTTGTAGCCAGGACCGCCGGACCACAGACTGGGAGTAGCACCCGAAGAGTTGCGGAAGTTGTCGATCACACTGACCAAGCTGATGTTGTAGTAGCCAACGCCCTGTAAAGACAGAGTAGTTCATTAGTGGTGTTAATAGAGTTACTAGAGTTCAGGAGGTATTGAACAAAATGGAAACATTCGTAAAAAGGAACGAAATGAACTGTTAATAGAATATTTAATGTTTAGTTAATTACTATTACAAGTGTTCAGTAACTATTAAAAAAAAAAGATAAATTCAGTAAATTTAACGAACTAAATAAGATATTCTTCATTGTTGTTTTCTCTTTAGTTTGTTATTGTCCAGTTGCTTTGATCTTGAGGTGGTACAATAATCTTTGACAGTAAGGCAAAGCGGATTTTACGGATAAACCGTAGAACGTCGAAACCCGAAACCCGCAACCCGAAAATTCGTACGAAAACGAACAACGAACGAAACCGAATGCTCAACGATAAATGGAATTGAACAAAAAACGGAATGTTACGGAGTTGAATGATGAACGAAATAGAATAGTAAAAAGAATGGAACGAAGTGGAACGGCGAACGAAATTGAAATGAAATGGAATGGAACGTTAAACAGAATCGAACGATAGTAGAATGTTGAGAACTAAATCAAGCGAACGAATCGAATAAACTAGCTCACTGATCAAAAATTAAAAGAACGAATACTTCATAGGACAGTTCTTTCTTGTTGTAGTTGATACTTTTCGAATCGAACGAACTAGTTCACTGATCAAAAACTAACGAATGAATATAAGTTAATATACTTCTTATGTCCGTTTTCTCATTCTGTAGTTGATATTTTTCGAATCGAACGAAGCAGTTTACTAATCAAAAAAGAACGAATGAATTTATGTAGTGTTCAAACAAAACTAGTTTATAAACTTCATAGGATCGTTTTCTCTTGCTGTTGTTGATATTTTTCGAATAGATAAATCAAGCGAAGGATATTGGGTTTCTCAATGTCACTTTGCAACGTTAAGTCTTCTTCATATAACAAACTTTTTTAAAGCTGAGCGATCTGAGAAACCCAAACTGTATTTTCAGATTGAACAGTTCTATCATGAACTAGATATTTGGAAACCGTTCTTTACAGTGGTTCAATATTTGGATGTGACTTACATTGCCGGGATAGTCCACATTGACGCTGATGTAGTTGTTCTTGATGGGATTGCGGACGACGACCTGGCGGGAGAGCAGATAGTCCGTGTTGTTCTTCTTGCCCCAGCTGGCGCTGTAGGCGTGGCTGGCGGCGAAGACGGCCAAGATGAGGACGGCGCAGTAAAGGAATTTCATTGTTGGTGGTGCTCGAAAGACGCTTCGTTTGTTTCTGTTTCTGCCAGTGTCAACGATTGCCACTTTTATACAACTGATGAGTAAGAGACTCACTATGTTTACATTGGAGTGTTTATTTTTTTTCGCTTTATTTTTTTAATTAACTTTCTGTTTAGACTGTGGCTGGCTTATCGCTTGGGCTGCAAAACTGCCTGTTCATCAGTTGGAGGTGTATGTAGGTGTTTGCCCTTTCCCCTTTCACGCCTCCCTCCCCTCCCCCTATATCTATATCTGCACAGTTCCGCCACAGTTATCACACTTGATAAGCACTTTTTGTGCTTCTATTATTGCCATTCCGTTGACTCATTCTCAGGCCACTCGACTGCACTCTCCCACAAACATGTGTCTATATCATGAGAGCGTCTCGCGTCCACTTGAGGTTCACGAAATCGGACAAAACAATCTCAGTACGAGTATCAGTATCAAAATTATATAGAAAATCGCATCTTATCTAGTTCCTAGAACGTGTTTGGCCACCTTTAAGTGTAAGTGATAAGCCGCCCAATTTGCTTATCACACTTTATTGCTTTGGTACTTTTCTTTCAAATATGTGTCTCTATGTTTAAATGGAGTCTTCTAAGGGGGCAACCGCAACAGGTGTCATGATTTAATTTTAGAACATTGAACGATGACTGCAAAACAATTTTCACAATGTTGCGCAACTGATTAACTGTATTTTTTAAAAGTATTTTTAAAAACATACTACGACGGGTTTTTCGAATTTGCTCAGTTGTGTTTAAGGGGATTTTTTTTTTCAGGTATCTTATGATATTTCCAAAATTGTTCCACTCTCTTTATCTATATATTTTAGACAAACTTAATTGCTGTGCAGCTTCTCTGTGCTATGAATTTAGATTGAATTTGGATTTGTTACTGTATCTGATGACAAGGATTTTAAGAATAAAGTTAAGGCTTGCGATTTTCATATAAAATGAAATAAATTATATAGTTGTTTTAAGAAATATTTCTGCTCATTAGTAGTGCTATTTAAACACATTTAAATTGGGTTTTCCATGCAAATACAATTCTATTTGGCGCTGCATTTTTTAAAGCTTCTGGTTCGATAAACATTATAAAAAATTTGCGTCATCTTTACTTACTGAGCTAACAAACATTCTGAAATAAGGTTCTAAAGGAACAACATTCTAAGAAAGAAAAAACGTTATTTTTCAAGATAAAGTTCTTTAATCATTTGAATCCTTTACAATCTAAATGTTTTTCTCTCTATGTATATTCTAATGTATTTTTGAAAATTGTAAAGTATGTACATGATTTTCAAAAATGGAATTTTAAGAAACAAAAAAGAGCGATCAACATTTTACTCTTTGAATTTTTCATAAGTACATCTTTTAATGATGCTAAGAACAAAGCGAAAGGCCTTTTGCTTAATTATTAGTCTTAGCTTATATAAAATCTTGTTAAATAAAAATAAGTAAAGATGCTTTCAGATTATTGCACAACCAAATGGCATCAAAGAACTTTATAAAATTTTATTATGATTAATCTTTAAACAGAAATTTAAACATAATTGATAAAAATACTTGATACGCAATCAGTCAATTCTAAGAAATATCTGTTGATAAAGTAGAAGTCAAAAATAGATATTGCTTGGCAATTATGCTTATTCATTAATATGCAAAAAGATGATTTAATTAAAGTAACGAAAATAAAATAAAATTGTACGAAAAATGAATGGAAATCAGTTAGCTTAATTACTGATTTTCTTCAATTTAATAATATAAGTTTTTTATTCAAGGTTATCTCCTTAAAGCTTATTGTTTAATGAACAAAATAAATACTAAAAAAATAGCTTATTGTTTAATGAACAAAATAAATACTATAAAAATATTTTTGGCTTGTATGGAGAAAAGATGGAAAGCATGAAATCACTTGAAATTGTTTTGATAGTTCTATTTGAAATAACAAGCCAAAAATCAATTAAAAATAAGTAAGAAAGCTAAAGTCGGGTTTGCTCGACTTTAAAATACCCGCTACTCATTTTGAATAAAAGCAAAACAGTGTGGTATAATGCATAAAATATACCAAATAATATACAGCAAAATACTAAAATATACCGAAGGCTATATTATGTAATTCGGCAAAGTATTACATTCGAAATATACCATAGAGTTCAAAATATACTGGAAAGCCAAAGTTGGTTAAACAAGATTATGCGATTTTACTCAAATTCTCATATAGTTATTATTGTATATCTAAAAATAAACTTTATTTCAAAGTAATTAAAGAGTAATCTTTTTTCTTTATGTAAATCTTGAGAGACACCTGAAAATATAAATTAAGACAATTCGAAGCAAATTCAGTCGAGAACTTTAGCTAAATGCTTGAGTTTTTTATTTGATTTAAAACATAGAATATCATAAAGTAATTATATCAATTTTTCTAATGCTTCTGCAGTTTAGTAGTTTATTTTATTTGAAAACAACTAAAATTCCCAATACACAAATGTAAATCCTTAGAGACACCGGAAGGAACAATGTCTTAAAGTGAGAATTGTAGCTGGAAGCTTGTGACTTGCAGTTGCAACACATTGCAACATGAGGCAAATGGCATATCGATTGTAAGACTGCAGATGGCTTTAAGCCATTTTAGCCACAATAACTAAACAACAACTAACACGCAACTAATGATGTCCTGAGGTCATGCTGGGGAATGTTGTTTGGTATCTAAGGGATTTGCTTAAGTGTGCATTTTGTGGGTTCATTAAAATGCTGATGACTAATACATAAGCAGCAGCAGCAGCAGCAACTGGGCATTTATAATGTATGTATATGTATGTGTGTGGATATAGATATCTCCGATGTGGCAGCTGCATTTATAGTGCCACACGACCTGACTTCCCTTCCCCTTCATTCTCCCCTCCTCAGGCAGCGTTTTCTTTGCTCTTATCTTGAGCTGCTGACGATGAAGTGACTCTCAGACAGTGTTTGTTGCTGCCTCGTTGCTTGACTGCATATTTATTGCAAATTACAAAACCCAAGTTGCTTGGCTTCAAAATAAAATCTCATTACTTGCAGCAGCAACACGCTCCTGATAAGGCTGACCAAGGGCACAGGGGGAGGTTAAGATAGTGGAGGGTTTTATGTTAAAGGGCGTGCTGTTTGTTGCTGCTTCCAATTGCAATACAGCAGACATATTTGTCACTTATGAAAGGGATAATTTGCCACGCTTGCCAGCAGCAACAACAACAAAGGGATGAGGAGGGAGGACAAGGGAGTCGAGTTGCTTTGGGATTTGCACTAAAAGGAAAAATGCCTGCGGCCAGCAGGAAAATTGATGTCGTGGAAAAGGCAACTGCATTGTTTTCGGCCTCGGCTTTCTCTCGACTATCGGCATTTTTATGCAAAACTTGTTAATCACATTTTATTGACACATGCGAATGGGAGCAGGGGTGTGGCATGTGGCATGTGGCATGTCAGGGGGGGGGGGAGGAGAACATGCGGCACGTCACTCGAGGGAATCGATTTCCATTTTTAAATTGAGCAAATTAAGGGCGGCTAGTGCTGGGCTTTGACTGCTGCCTGATAAGCAATTTGCAGCTGAAAAGTACCCTCATTGCTCCCCACACACACACACACACACACACATGTATAAACACACCCACGCACACACGCACACACACACACAGTTCGGCCCCCCTCAACACTCAGTTGTGTGTTAAACGAGTCTCGACAATTGCCAAATTTAAAAGCAATAAACGTACGAGCAAATTTCTGGCTTTATGCTGCTTTCTTTTTTTTTTGTTGTGTTGTGTATTTCTGCTTCTTCATTTTACAACAATTTGACAAGGGGGCGGCGACGCGTGCCACCCTCCTCCTCCTTCTTTTTTATGGTATGTCTATGTCTGGGGCATGCCCCATGTTTGACTGGCATTCCGCCGCTTGTGCCATTTGTGCTCGAGTCACATGCAAACGCTTCCCTTTCATTTGCGCTTTCAATGCCAATTGGCAAGAACTCCACTCCCCCTCTCTTTGCTCTACGCTTCCTCCCCTGACGCCTTCGCTTTAAACCCCTCTTGGGCGTCTGCTCGTTTGTCAGGCCAGAGTTCAAAATGCGCTTTGGAAAAATGTCAAGTGCGGAATGTGCACTTTTGACAGTTTCAGTTCATTCGCCAGTCACTCATACTCATGCACTCACATTCACATTCACACTCATACACACTCACTCACACATTCGTCGTCGTTTTGTCGAGCAAACCCTGTCAAGTCCGTCTTTAACCCTAAAACATCCCTCACACACTTATTGCCATTCAGACACGTACCCATAATAAAATTTCACCTAAAACAAAAAGTGGCCAGTTTAACAGATACCCTGCAAATTATTAGAATCATAAACACATCAAGAAAGTGAATTTCATTGAGTGCTTTTATCTTATTTTTGTTTGTAGACATACTCTCTGCGATTCCGATAGATATTCTATAACTGATGAGGTAAAACTTTGTTGTGAATACTTAAATAAAGAAAGAAAATGCTATTAACTTAATTTATTATATTTAATCACTATGTCAAGTCATTCTTTAAATTAAATATGAAAAATTTAGACACTATATAATGTTATTCTTCAAAATTCTGATAAGTTATACTAAATGATAAGTTAGCAAATTCGAAAACCGCAATATTGTAAAAACTTTAATAGTAGAAATATGTTTTTAGCACTACAATAAATAAAAGTAGATATACAAAATACATATTTTTTAATTTATGTATATTGTATACTAAAAACTACTAGACTAGAAAATTACTGAAATTAGGCAGAACATTTTTACGCTATAATTAATACCACTATCTACTACTTTTATTCATCGTTAAATTTTATATTTTGTATGTGATCTATTTTATATTCAACATTTTTATTAATTATAAAGTAGAAAATTTCGCCCTAATTTCAGTAATTCTTTACTCTATTTGTATTTAATAAATATATCTACTTTTATTTATACTAGTGCTATAAAACTGACTCCTAATTACTCCCCAATTTCAGTAATTTTTTACTCTGTTGGTTTTCAATTTGTCTATATTATATATTCTTTTATTTATACTAGTGCTACATATATAATTACTATGGCACTAGTCCCTAGTTTTTGTTATAATTAAGTTAAATTGTATATTTCTGCTTTATATAGGGCAAAAATTACTAATACTATCTGAATTATTATATTATCATTATGGTTACGTTTCATTAAGTATTTATTTTAGATTTTTTAGAATTTGTAATGAATATCTTAAATGATTCCCAACAAGCGGAAGTATTTCATAGCAATCATATTTTAAATAAAAATAATTGAATGAGCATTCCCACTTTATTAATAAAGACTAAAGGGTATCATAAACAAAATCAAATATTAGAAAAGCAAAAGGTTCAGCAGCAGCAGCAACAACAACAAAAAGTCTCATTCTCAGCGTGTGCTTTTTATGTTTTTAATGTGTTTTTTGTTGCCGCATTTCGTTGTTGCCTCTAGCATTGGTGTTGCTGCCACAGCGGGGCAAGGAACGTGGCAGAAAGGCAGGGAGAGCGAAGCTAGAAAGCGGGAGACGTTTGCAAACCAATTGGAATTAGTTGCTGCTGCTAACAAAATAGCAGTAAAAAAACTTATTGCGACAGCCAACGACAACAACAAAGCGAAGGCTAAAAGAACAGGAAGCACAAAAATTGAGGGGAAGAGGGAGGAAAGTGAGAGAAAGAGATGGAGAGTGGGAAAGACTAAAAGGAAAAGGCATACAAAGCGCTAAGTTGCCTTTTGCCAAAGCACAAAGCGAACTTAAAGCGCCGCCAGTTGGTTAGAGAGTTGCCACCAACAGTTGCCATTGTTGCCGTTGCTTTGTTGCATTGTTTACTTGTTGTTGTTGTTGTTGTTGCTGTTGTTGTTGCTGCTGCTGCTGTTGTTGTTGTTAATTGCTGACTTAATGGCGCTTTAATTAAATCGCAACACTGCAGGCGGCCGTCAACAAAAATGCCCCCTAGGTTAGCGAGGGTAAAACAGCAGAAGCAGGACAACAGCGAAAACTCGTTTCTATATAGAAACAATACATACACAAATACAAATGCTACTTAATCTTGCTCCCAGCTAAAAGTTATAAACTGTTTTCGCCAAATGTTGCAATTCTTATCAATAAAAGTAAACAAATTTTGCAGCTGACCGCAGACAAGCAGACAAAGCACTTTTTCCGCTTACTTTTCGCTTACTTTTCGCTTACAACTTTCGCAAGTGATTCATTTTGCGGGCAGCCCCAAAAGTATGCAACACTTTTTATTTTTTCGTATTTTCATTTTCATTCATTTCGCCATCTGCAGAGAAAAGTCTATTGTCTATTGTTGTTTAATTGCTGCTGTCGAGACATCGATGCGACTTGAATTATTGTAGACTGTGTTGTGTTATCCTTGCGCCGAAATTTGTGTGGAAAATTGCAATTAACAACAACCGCACAACAATAAAACACTTGCAATTTCGCAATTCCCAGACAGTAATTTATATGGCAGCACTTACTGCCACAATCGATGGCAGTGGCATCTTTAAACGAAAATACTTTGGCATAAATATGTGTCGCAGTATTTCTCACAGCATTAGCAGCTCATCGATTGCTTTTTTTTTGTACCTTCTTTACTGTGTCAAATAAAGTAATTAAATCGTTGGTCATATAATAAACTCACTCTGCACTGTCAGCGGAAGCTGAAGAAAGTGTCTCAGCTGCACATCATCCATCATCGCTCTGAGACACTTTCAACAGCACAAAAAATAAAAGAGAAGAGTACAAAGAATCCTTTGCATAAGCTGCTTTTTCTACTCTGCGAGACAAGATAATCACAAGTTATCCTCTGGAATACATTTTAAAAAGGCAGTGAAGGGAGAGAATTATTATTTTGTTATTTTAACACTTCTTTTCAACTAACAAAAGAACTCAACTTCTTCAAGAATATGTGTATAACTTTTATTAGTTAAGAAAGTTCTGTGAAATTTTTTGAGACGCTTTGCTTTATAGGCAAAAAGAAGTAACATAATTCCCAGTTGAGGGTAAAATTTCATTAACTCATCCATCATTTCACTTAGTCTCTTCATTGTAAACCCTTTGAATGAAGCATTCCATGTTTTCTTCTCATTTTCTGCCTTTGTTAATAAAAGCTTCGCTTATTAGCTACCAAGTTTTCAAACTTACCAAAACATTTTATTCAAGAAAACAAAAATATATATGGGCAAGAAACGAATTATCATAAGTAGCTAAAATATCATAAGTTCATCATTCATCATTTCCATTAGTCTCTTCATTGTAACTGTTTTTGGTAGAAGCATTCTATGTTTTCTTCTTACTTAATTCCATATTAAGAAAATCTTCGTATATTACTATAATGTTTGTAAAAACATTCTGCAAAGTTTTCTTCAAGTAGGCAATAATTTATAAAGGGAAAAAACTAAAATATATTAAGCTCATCATCCATTACTTCCATGGGTCTCTTCATTGTAACCCTTCTGATCGAAGCATTCCATGTTTTCTTCCTGTTTCTTATTACTGACGATTAATTCCTTATAAAGAGGAGAATCGTTACAGCTCTTTATCTTTTGCAAAGTCAAAGAAGGACAGCATTAATACCTTAGGTGTATAAGAAAAGAGAAAGTTTAAATGCTCAACTCATCCATCAAATCTCGATGGTAACTTGAAAAAAAATAGAGGCTATTTTCTACAACTAAGAAAGAGTATAATAGTAAACTTTATATACAAATTTTCGTCATTTATTGTTTAGTTTAGTCACTGGTAAATTATCTGCTTTTTAAACCCGTTTCCCATGGGGAGGAAGGACATTACAATTATGTAACTTTCTGGTTCCTGAAAATTTTGTTGCAATCAGATAAAAATTGTTTATTTAGCAAATACAAAAAACTACTAGTGCAATTGGATCTTAGTTGTTTTGGATGAAAATATGGATAACGTTTACTTTTAATATGGTTTCAGTTTATGTTTTTTTTTTACTGTAAATAGTGTCGCACTCGTCTAATCAGATAGTTAGCCATATTTTTATTTTGTCAATTTATTGCTCAATATCTTTTAATTTTTTTCTTTTTAAATATTCTTTAGTTTAGTCACTGATCTATTATCGGCATGTTAGTATTGTGAAACTGTAGTATAGTGTGAGTGTTATAAATACTAAAATAAAGCAACTTAGAAAACTCTTCTGACTAACACTAATACCATCAAACATTCCGCCATTACCTTCACCAATATAATATCACTTTATAGCCTTTTGCAACACTGTTAAAACCAAGTACTTATGCATATTTTCATAAAGATCAGTTCTTTAGCATATATCATGAAAAGCACACTTAACCACAACAATTAGTATTATATCTTTTTTTTAAATTCACAATTTGATTCGGTCCTTAAAGGATTTCTATCAATTGACAACTGAATCTAGCTACGCTTGAGTAGCTCTCACTATTTATAACGAAAGCGGATTTCCCTGTGGAACTCCAACTAATTGGAGGCACTGTAATGAATGCATTTACATATTTCTTTTCACTTATTGCATAGGTTAAACTATTTTGTGTTTTTACTTGTTTTATATTACGCTGAGTGTGCCTGTGAAAATATATGTTGCATATTATTTTTTACGTTTAAAATATATTTACGTTTAATCAAATGGAAAATCCGTTGAAATAACCGAAACTGTAATAATAATATCGCCACGTTGCCATGTTGCCACGTGATGCTGCACCCTTGAGAACGCCACTTGTGTGAGTGTGTGGCATGTGGCATATGCTTCTGTATGTGTGTGTGTGTGTGCAAGTATCTGCTTGTTTATACCTGTCCGTGCATGTACGTATCTCTCTCTCTCAAATTGCAGTCAACATAATCTCTATTGGATTTTTGTGCACGTTCTTTTTTTGTGTATCTTATTGCATTGCATGCAAATATATTTATTTTGCAGGCTGTAGCATTTTAATTAAAGAGTGCAAAGTAAAAACAATACAGAGCACACAAAAAAAGAGAGTGGATAAAACATATTTGCTGCTGGTTTTGTTACCACAAAATTCATTATAATCGCTGTCGCTTCTCCAATTTGCGAAAGCATTTGAAAACAATGCATTTCGCATAAAATCAAAATTGATTGCAAATTGTTGAAAATTGTTTAAAGAGCGTGTGGAAATTTTTGCGTTTTGGCTTTAATCGTTTAAACAAACAACGTCAGCAGCAGCAGCAGCGATAGCGAAATTGAAATCGATTTGGCAAATGCAAAATTATACAAATCATCAAAGATTCATTAATTATAACAGCTCTTAAATGATGCAAATCACTTTTGCCGCATATGTCAGTGTCAATATTTATATGTTATTCAATGGCAACTTTTGCGATAAGCTTTTAATTGGATTCACGAGAATGTTGCCAGTGTCTATGTTGTGTGTGTTGAATTGACGTATGTTAATTTTACTATTTGACACTGGGGCGTATACTTGATGCCATTTTCTAATGTTCAATTTCGACATTACCAATTTGCTGGTAACATTAAAATGGCGTGGCATTATCTATGCATTAAGTAAAAGTCCAGAGTGTGGCACACACACACACACGTCATTAGTGGCAACAATTATGAGTGCGCATAAAAACGCGTTAAGCACTCAGCACTCAGCTTTCAGCTGTGGAGCAATCAGAGGAGATGGGCAAGTGTCAGCTGCTGGCACTTGATTTTGGGCACGCACAGCAAACAACGCTGTTGGGCCAGGCCAATAGCACAACAGCCAACACCCAGCAGGGAAAAACTCACAACTGGCAAACAGGCAACGGAGCAAAGCCCTTTGGTCAACTCTGCTGCTGCTGCTGTTGCTTTGCTCTTCTGTGCGTTTGTGCGTTGTTCCAGTTTTTGCCAGCTCAGCGAACAAACACACAACGTGGCACTTTTTACTTTTGCCACTCGCAACTTGCCACTTGCCACTTGCCACTTGCAACATGCCACTCAACGCTGCTCGATGCTCGCTTCTGTCCGTTATGTGAAAAAAAACCGAAAACGAAAGCGACAGCAAATCAAAACTGACTCTGATTTTGCAATTAGAACGTGGCCAAGCGTTTGTCTCTTAGAGTTAGAAATGCTGTGAACAGCAAATGGAATACATCTGCAAATTTATTTCGAATTGCATTTTTTTTCGATCAACGAGTGTTGTAAAGACACTTAAAATATAAACTCTAAATATTAAATTCAAGTGAAAAATATTCAATTAGTTTGCACTTTTTCTATGATAAATCTATTGGCGTGAAAAGTTCTGTGAACAACAATAAGAATACATCTGAAATTTATTTCATTTTGAATTATTTGGTCAACGAGTGTTGTAGTAACATTTATCAGAAGATGTATTGTATTGTGTTCATTATAAGGAATATATTCATTAAATAATATTTAAGTGAATATATTTAAATTAGCCTAAACTTTTTTAAACTCAAAGTCTATTGGCGTGAAAAGTTCTGTGAACAACAATAAGAATACATCTGAAAATTATTTCATTTTGAATTATTTGGTCAACGAGCGTTGTAGTAACATTCAAAATGTATTGTATTTTCTTCCTTACTTATAAGGAATGTATTCATTTAGCTTTATTAATATTACATATAAATTCATAAATAAATAAATAAATATATATACATATAAATTTATTGGATTGAGAAGTTCTTCGCAAGTCAGAAATTTATTACAACACTTTTCAAGTTTGAATTTTTACAATAATTGATTTTTAATATTACCTTGTGAATAGACTCTTACCTTAAAAATGTATTATGTTATATTCTGCGTTTGTTTTCTTTAGTTGAATTATTATTTAATGTATGTTAAGGTAAAATAAAAGGTTTTTTTTTGTTTGAATTTTTTAAAATACGAAATATTAATTAATTCCTACAATTTTCATGAAATTTAAACAATTGATTTAAATTGTCATAGCTAACTAAAGCAAACTAGAGCTGTAAAGTTAATATATTACTATTTTAACACAGTCTAATCTCTTTTTGAAATGAAATTTTATACATAAAAGTGAAGTTTAATTACTGTCATGAGCAAAAGCAGTGGCAAAATAGTTGATGTTTTCGAAATCACAAAAAAAGGGATCTGTGGCACCTTGAAGAAAAATTGAAATAAAGTTCGAGTGGAAGTGTTTTCTGTGGCACCCTTGATAGAGTCATAGAGTACATATACTAAAATTGTACAATATCTGTATCTCTTATTTTTGCTAAGATCTTTTCTTTCGGAAAACAATTTAGTAAGCAAGTTAACAATAGGAAAAACCAACGAGGCAAGTTGATTTTTACTGTAGAACGTTGTAGCTGAGATCTTTATTATTCATCATCCAATGCATGTAGTAAAAAGGGAAACTATTTATTAAGCTAGTTAAAAGTATAGAATCACAGGCGAACTAAGATAAACTATATTAATCAATAAAAGATTCTTCCAAAAGTTATTGCTGAGATCTCAGTTATTAACTTTTCAAAGGTATAAAGACAAAAAATCTTCTATAAACTAGATTTAAAATCGAAAAAAAAAAGCAATCATAATCAAATGGATATTAATCAATCTGCCAGATACTTGTACCTGTAAATACTCGAACGTTCTCTACCATATTTAGCTGTTGATAAATTGATGGCATTGCGAAGCTAATAGCGATTCAGTTGGTTCAGTTGCCACTGCGTGCCAATGCATTGGCTGGCTAGTTAGATAGAAGAACGTGCCTTGGCATGGACATCAAGCATACGTCGCGTAAGCCAAAGTCAAACCAATCAATGCAGCAAGTGGCCAGCTTACTAGCTGCACGTTGCTTCTGCAGCTGAAAGATACTCACCCTGTCTGTGTGTGTGTGTGTAAAGAAATTGCGATGCGATGCGACTGAAAACGCACTGATGTATGTGCAGAGAGATAATAATAGAGCTTTGTGTTTTGTTGATGATTCAAAAGGAACATTTATTTAATTTGCTTTTGTTTTTGTTCATTTTAGTAGAGTTGTTTTGTTGTTGTTGTTGTTGTTGTTCTTGCTGATGTTGTTGTTGTCTTTTGCACAAAAATTGAATTTCTGCTTTGCTATCTTACGGTTGCCACCACCCACAGAGTCAGTCTGTCAGTCCCCAAAAAAAAAAAAATGAAACACACAAAGAAAAAGGAGAGAAACTGTCGCCTCCGTTTGAAGCTTTAGTTGGTGTGCAAGTGTGCGTGTGTGTGTGTGTGTGTGTGTGTGGTGGGGGTATTTTAGCAAATATTTTCCAATACACATATACATATACTAGGGTACATATAGTATCTTAAGTTAGACAGAGACAGAGAATACATCTATATAAAAATTGGTTAGTGTTAAAGAGTGAGAGACGCTGAGAATCTGAATGATAATTTTTAGGTTTTTGTTTTGCTCGATTGCTGTGACAGTATTCTTTAGTATGTGTGTGAGTGAGTGTGTGTGTGTCTGTGTGTGTGTTGCCTTAAAAATACAGAGAGAAAACCTAGTTGATGCATGTTTGTAGTTTGTAGTCGAGTTTCTTTGCTGTGTTGTTGTTTCTGTTGCTGTTTCTGTTTCGTAGTATTTGGAAATTTGAAATAGCAATATCCCTTGGGGATTTGCCATTTGTTTATCTTCGTTTCGCTTTTCGAGCTTTCTCTTTAGTACTCAATTTGATGACAAAATATACATAGACAGTACATATACATACATTCAGGATACATACATACAAGTACAAGTTAAGATTTATGTATTTATAAATTTGAAACACATTCAGTTAGTCATAGTTTGTGTGTGTGTGTGTGTGCACATGTGTGTATGAGTGTGTGATTATTAACTATTTAAAATGGCTTTACACTTAGTTTCTTGCAAGTTTTAAGGGATTCACGAATTGAGTTGCTTTCCATTTAAGAGTTGAGAGTTGAGACACAATTTCAGCAGAGATTTGCAGAGTATTTTCTACTTAGTTTTTAGTTTTTTTTTTTTCGTGTTTTAAGTGAGAGCGAAGAGTACTCGTAATTTGTATTCATTATCGTATCGTATTTTGTATTCGTTTTTAGTAACATTCATATTCATATTGATCAGTGTTTCCATTACCTTTGAGTGCAAAGTAGAACTTGAGCTTTAGCTTGAGCTTATCAAATAAAACATACACATAGTACATACATACATAACTCTTTTTATTTTTTTGTTTGTTTATTGTAGTATATATATATGGAATATATATATCCTATAGACTAAGTAGAGAGAATAAGCAGTTTTTACTGAGGAATGACTATTTTAAAATGTGTATTTCTTTGGTAATTCGATACGCATTCATTTTTTTTATTGCACTTTCAACTAGAGCACAACAATAACATATTGTTCTTGTTGTTGTTGTTGCTCTAGCTTCGATATTGTTTGATTTTAGTTTTCTTGGGCAACTTTCAGTTGCGTTTTGCCAACAGAACTTGCAAATAATATCAATGATTAGAAACGTAAATAGAGCAAAAATGAAACGAAACTCTTTGAACAATAACAATAAGAATAATAATAATACCTTAATCTAAGCTGGAAACATGGACGAGCAGTTGGATATCAATGGTAAACAACACAAAATTAAAATACGAGTTAAGAGAGCTTATCATCAGTCAGTTTTGCTCACAAGAAGTGAAATTAAACTGCTTTAAAAGCACGTTAAAGTTTTGCCAAAGAGTTGCTTAGTAATTCTGATTAATATTCAGCTTCAGCTTCATTTCTCTGCTTAGTATGCAAACTTGCTAATTGAAGTTAAAGTTAAACATGAAGTTAATTGAATTGAGCAGCTTGCATGAGTTATGCTGTTTTGAAAGCACATGAAAGTGCTTCATGGTTCGCTTATGTAAAGTTTTATCACTTGAAGTGGTTTAAAGTTTACGAAGTTGTTACTAGTTTATCCTTTGATATGGAAATTGAATATTTCAATTAGTTGTTTAATTTTGTAAAACATTAAAGAATCACTTGAATTATTTAAAGTAAGCAAAAAGCTCTAAGCACATTAGAAAGCTTGCATGAGTTATTTGCTTTATCAAAGCATATGAAAATACGCTTTAGAAGCTTAAGCAGTTGCTTACTAGTTTATTATTTGATTTGGTTATGTTGAATGAATGTGTAAGTTTTACTTGCAATTTTTAAAACTTTGCAGTTAAAGACTTTAATCAACTTTTCCAATCACTATAAGCCAGCATTAAGCTTGCAAAAGCTTTTAGATGTCATAAGTTTTAGCTCAGTGGTTTAAAGCTTAAGAAGTTATTACAAGTTTATCATTGGATTGAGTAATTGAATATTTGAAAAATGTTGTATAAACATTAAAGCATTGCTTGAAATGTTGAATACTTTAAATCAACTTTTAGAGCAAACTAAGCAGAAAGCTCTAAGCTCATTTAAAACTCCTGAACTTCTGTGTGACAACAATAGCTCGACGATTTCATTTCAAATGTTAGCTCTCTGGTCTAGTTAAGCTATAGAAGTTTTAGTTGAATTTGAAATTGAAATTGAAGTAGAAGTTGTTATAAATAAATTAGTGTGAAATTTTGGTAGTTGTTGTTGTGTGTTGTGATGTGGTTGGTTGGTTTGTTGTGAGTTGTGTTGTGAGTCCCCTAAGTAATTTGTTCATAACTTGTAAGTTTAGCATGTGACATTGACAATTTTTGAGTGTGTGATTTGCATTGCATTTAACATTTGCTTTATTTCGGAATTGTGATTGTGTGATTGTGTGGTTCTCTAATGCTGATTTGAACTTCGTATCTGCTGCTGTGCCTCATGTTTGACTCCTTGGACTCAGATTCAGTCGAGAGAGTTGTTGCCTTATAAATACTTAAGTACTGTTGCTTGTCATGATAATAATAATAATAATAATAATAATAATGTCTAATAAAAAATTGCTCGTTTCGTAAATAAATAAATACATTTATCGCTTTGATAACAATTGAGGACAACATTTGAGAACAAAAGATTCTTTATTTTGTTGTCGCACATTCAACTCTATCTTCTTCTATTTCCATTTTCCGCTTTTCCACCCTCTAGGCATCACTTTCATGGCTCTGCTCACACACATTCAATAAAATATGCATTCTCAATAATTCACAATCATATATAATTTATCTGTTTTTGCAATCTTATGTCTGTATTCAATTTCTAGCTACTTAAAGTGTTCAACTGTAGCGTTCCCAAAAACATTTTCGCATGCATTTCGCTTTGCTTTCAACTCTCATCTTAAGCTAGTTAAAGACGTGAAAACGCTTTGGGGAACACCTTGCAACTGCAACTGTCTCTGCTTGCAACTGAGTGTCATTGTTGTTTACTTATTGAATTAGTACTGGGAATGTGCAACTGTCTTGCAACACACGTTTTGTTGATTTATAATTGGTTTCAGCATTTGTGCCATTTGAACGCCTTAATGTCTACTTACACTTGGACCTCCTTCCATCCCTCTTCCCATACACTTATATATATTTACAGACATCAAACATCTACTCGTAACAGGTAAATCTCACATTTAAAATGCAAAAGTTTTCAATTAATTTAGTTTAGTTATGCATTCAGTTATTATTCAATGTCGAAGTTAATCCATTTTCAGTTCATCTCATCCCCATCCTATTTAGATATACATGCCCAGATCGACATGAAAGTCCTGAAGATACGACAACAGCTGCGCGGGCGTTGGCCGTTGCTTTGGCTCCGAGTGCCAACAGCAATTCATCACCGTAAAGCTGCGACCACAAAATGATGATGATGATAAAGTCATCATAAGCATTAAGGGGTTATCTACAGAGGAGGGGGAGGGGGACTACTTACAATTCATCCGGACAATTGACGGGCTGCTCCAGACGATAGCCGGCAGCCAAGTAATTGGTAAGCTCAAAGATGTCCACCTCCTCGTGTGGCATTTGTGCCAGTGTGACCAGCTCCCAGTAGAGCACACCCAACGACCACACATCACTCTGTGTGGCATAGACCTTCTTCTGCAGCGACTCCAGCGATAGCCACTTCAGAGGACGGTTCTCGTTGTCGCCCAAACAATCGTAGTCATCGGGGAACAAGTCTCGCGATAGCGCACTGTCGCAGATCTTCACATAGGCTTCTTCGTCCAGACTGCAAAGGAATGGGAAAGAATGTTTTATATTGGTCACTTTTAGGGTAAACTCAATTGTCAGTTGCATAAATCTACAAATGTTGTTTAAACTAACTGGCATAAGAGATTCTCTTGTATTCTCTGTATAAGAATTGTTCTAATATAAATGTTCTAATATATGAATATGCGAATAATATTACGATAAAGTAATTATATTTATAAATTGGATTATAAATTAATTTATAACCTAGTGTAAATTTACTAGATATTCACGTAGGCTTCTACATCGAGACTGCAAAATGAATAGGAGGGCAAATTTTATATTGGTCACTTTTAGGGTAAACTTAATTATCAGTTGCTTAAATCTACAAATGTTATTTAAAATAGCTGGCATAAGAGATTGTCTTAATAATATTTCGATGAAATAATTACTATTTATTTATTATTTTGAGTTTCAAAGTATAGATTGTAAATTAAATTATAACCTAGCGGAAATTTACTAGAGCTTCATCCAGACTGCAAAAGGAATGGGAAAGAATGTTTTATATTGGTCACTTTTAGGGTAAACTCAATTGTCAGTTGCTTAAATCTACAAATGTTGTTTAAACTAACTGGCATAAGAGATTCTCTTGTATTCTCTGTATAAGAATTGTTCTAATATAAATGTTAGAATATATGAATATGCGAATAATATTACGATGAAGTAATTATATTTATAAATTGGATTATAAATTAATTTATAACCTAGTGTAAATTTACTAGATATTCACGTAGGCTTCTTCGTCCAGACTGCAAAAGGAGTGGGAAAGAATGTTTTATATTGGTCACTTTTAAGGTAAACTCAATTATCAGCTGCATAATTCAACAAATGTTGCTTAAACTAACTGGCATAAGAGATTGTCTCTAATAATATTTCGATGAAATAATTACAATTTATTTATTATTTTGAGTTGCAAAGTATAGATTGTAAATTAAATTATAACCTAAATTTACTAGATCTTCATCCAGACTGCAAAAGGAATAGGAAAGAATGTTTTATATTGCTTACTTTTAGGGTAAACTCAATTGTCAGTTGCATAATTCAACAAATGCTGTTTAACCTAAGTGGGATAAAAGATTGTCTCGTCAGAATATTTGTTCCATTTTAGGTGAACTTTGAAAAGATGTGAAGTAATTCTTTTAATTTTAAAAACATAAATTAATTTATAACCCAGCGTAAATTTGTTAGCGCTGGCTGCCTTGACCTTTGGCTTTGTGGACAACTTGTTGCTGCCAAACATTTCTATTAGCTTGTATTGATATTGAAGTCTGCGAGTAAGTCATGCTAAGCATGTATGCAGATAAGAAAAACTAAAAGTTATAGAGAGAATAAGCTGTCGGTAATCATCTAGTAATAGAAGTTGAGTGGTTTACAAAAGTAAGTATGCAAAAAAAAGTTTATGATTTTAAAGGAGATGGATTCCTTTTTTTTCCTTTTTCCTCCTTCTTTTTATTTAACTCGTGAACATATACTGCGATATACATTGTTTAGCACCATATTACTTACATACGTATATCATTACTTAAATCTGATTATGTTATAGTTATATAAACGTTATAATATCGATAACCTTGTCATACTATTATGTATCCCAAACTGTCAGCCTCCTACAATAGATTCATAAAAATTACTAAGCTGCCTATGCTTGCAATTTACTGCGACTGATATTTTACTTATAAGATGAATAACCAAAAATAAATCATTTACAATTGTGTCACCAATTCGCAAAACAAGTAAAGTACTAGCAATAATATAATAAAGCAAAACAATTCTATCTTAGCAAGAATTTTTCGGAAATACTTTTCGCTCGTAAAAATTTTATATTAAAGATTTAAACTGCTTAAAAAGAAAAGGCCAATTTGACGTGTAGCAAATTTATATAATATGAAACACATTTATTAGTAAAATGGAATTTACTATTCTTCCAAAAAATTGTGTTTAACAATTTAAGCTGTTTAACAATTTAAACTTAAACAATTTAATCTGAACGTTATTATCAGATAATTTGTGAGCATAATTTGCAAAAATAATCATAAAATAAATGAGATTTGTCTTATGACCTTAATAATAAAATGTGAATGTGAATGAAGCAAATGAAATAAAGCATGCGAGTGAAACCAAATGCCAAGGATTTTAATTTAATTTCTTGGCACATTTTTGTGGCTTGAATTCTTTTTCTTGCTGGCTTCATTTAATTCAAGTTCTTTGCATTTTAAGCAATTGCTGAAATCACTTTCACTTTGTATGCGTTCGTTATTCACTTCCTTCAATACTTACTAGCAGTTGCGTGTGGCGAGATCCTTGTGCACAATGCCCAAGGAGTGCAGGTAGGCCAGAGCCTTTGTGATGTGCAGTCCAAACTCGACAAGCTGCCGCGTGCTCAGCGCTGTGCTGGACTCCCTCGACTTTTGCAAGTAACTGCAAATGTGAAAACAAACGTGGAAAATTCAACAGCGAATTAATTTGTGCAATCAACTTTGCAGTGCTTGTTGGGGTGGTGAACTCACATCTTCAGATTGCCCTTGGACGGATAGGGATATGCAATCTCTGGCGGGCCGGGCAGCTCGGTGTTGGCCAACAGCGGTGCCAGGATGTGCTGATGACTGACGCCAATCAGCAGCGAGGCATCCTGCAGCAAACAGGCGACCTGTGTCAACGAGGCGCCATCGATGACGGTCTTCACCAGCGCATCGCAGGTCTCGCCCAGCTTGCCCGCATAGATGCGACCAAAGGTGCCCTCCTTGACCAGCTGCTCGTAGGTCAATGCACCTGGCTGGACGCTAGGAATGCGACGAAGACGCTCCTTGGTCTTCTCGCTGTGCGCATGGCTGGCCACCGTGATGGTGCTGCCTGTGGCAAGGCCACCAAAGAGACTGCCACTGCCGCCATTGCCGCGACTGCTCTTCGGCGTCGACATGCTGCAGGCCTGAAAGAAAATAAGAATAAGAGAGGAGAGAGTTAGATACAATTGATAGAAGAGAGCATAAAAGGGGAAGAGAGAGAGTAAGAAACAATTGATAAGTTTGTAATTGGCTTTTCATTAGGTGAAATTAGGAGCAACCTTTTGGGGGCAAAACTACATAGAGCTTAATATCAAATGAAATGAGGGGACTGAGAAAAAGGGCAATGAAAATGAAACGCAATTTGAGCTGCCGGATTTGCATCTTTCAGTTTGCATCCGTTTACCGTTAGTCATGCACTTGGCTGCGCTTCGTTCATTCATTTTAATGAATTGAGTTCCGTTTCCGCTCGAAGGAACTGCTGATGTTGCCAACTGTCTGTCTGTCTGTCTGTCTGTCTGTCTGCCTACCCGACTGCCTGCTTGCTTGCTTGATTGTTGTAGTAGTAGTTGGAGTTTGGCGTTGCCAACGGCGTCAAAGACTTGCTCGCTGCCTTCTGCCTTCTGCTGCCAGCGCCATAATTTGTATATAAAGTAGGGAGTGTTCTACGACAGCGACTAGATAGAGGCAGAAGAGAGCACTGGGAGAGGGGGAGCGGGGTGCGTGGGTGAGGCCAGGATCTAGGGCTGTGCCATTTCCGTCAGGACAACCGTAGTAGTCTTACGGCATGAATAATTTATTGGTTGGCAAAAAGCTTTAATTCGTCGAGCATTATGTTTGCATAGCCTTCTGCCAGACGGGGGCAGGATGAGCTGTTATGGGGAAAGGCAGGGCAGAGCGGGGGAGGTAAGTCAAGCTCCAAACCCTGGAGGAGCTCAGACAACAGCCAAAGAACAACAGCAATGGGAAAACGTGGAACGCAGCTGTAGGAAATTGCGAGCTGAGTTGTATAAACAAGCTTTTTTTGAGACTACCAACAAGGCTGCCGAGGAAGTGGGGCAAACAGTTGGCAAGCTATATAATATATAGATATATAGGGAGCGAGTGTGAGGAGAGAACAGCTTCCCAGTCCGGATAGCAGCTCATTTATTTTCATAAAACACACAGCGAAAATCATTTACTGAACAGCGTTCGTGGTAAGGGATAGGGAAGGGAGGGGTATGGGAATGGATTTCGGCACTATGGGAATCTCAAAGCGCTGGGCTAATAAACTCAAGAAAAATCTCTTCATTTCTTTCTTAATTTGGTGTGGAAATTTACATAAATGTGGCAAGTGTGGCAAGCCACATTTGGTGCCATTGACCAAGTTGATGGCGTAAATCTTCATAAGCAGCAAAGGGAGCGAGGCAGGATTGAAGCAGGAGAGGAGCAAACGAGGAACAGGAGAGGAGCAAGAGAGGTGCAGAAGAGGAGCAGAAGAGGAGCAGGAGAGGAGCAGAAGAGGAGCAGAACAGGAACAGAAGAGGAGCTGGAGAGGAGCAAGAGAGGTGCAGAAGAGGAGCAGAAGAGGAGTAGAAATGGAGCAGGTGAGGAGTAGAAAAGGTGCAGGTGAGGAGCAGTAGAAGTGACGATGTAGAGCAGAAGAGAGGCAGTAGATATGCCGGAGAGGAGCAGGAGAGGAACAGAAGAACAGAAGTAAAGCAGCAGGTGGGAGCAGAAAAGAGGCAGGTAGGAGGGAAGCCAGTTGTGAAGTCCACCTGAGACTGTCCAGCAATTTTCGCTTATTAAAAATAACAGCTTCATGGCCCCGCCAACAATATGCGCGCATGCAATAAAATTGTTGAAGCAACAGACAAAGCGGCAAAAGTGAAGGCAAAGTTGAAGGCAAAGGCAAAGGGCGAAGGGAAAACGGAAAACGGAAAGCGGCTAAAGGACAGCCAATACGCAGCTGGGCAGAAAGGACACCGAACATTGGCAGCAATAAAAACAATAGTTGTTTGCCTTTTGTTAGTGAATTTCATTCATTATTGCCTTTATTGCCACTTTGCTTGAGCCACGCCCATTCTTTCCTCTGTGGCATTTGCCAACTTTGTCTGTTGGTCTGCTGTCGTTGTACTGTTGTTGTCCTGTTGTTGTCCTTGTTGGCTGTCACACACAAAGAAAATTCAATTAAAACGCAACAATATCGCACTACATCATCAAAGCTACCAAGCTCCCAACTACATAGCTGCTGCTGTTCCCGCTTTCTGCATTGGCCAAGCTCATCAACACGCTTCCCTCGTCAGCGGCGATAAATCCTTGTCGCCCAACAACAAACAACGAACAACACAACATGCAAAGCTTGTCCTGCACTGCAATTTGAGTCCGACTCCGACTCCGAGTTCGGAGGAATTGGGGATAGCTCTGACAGGGACAACAAAAGTGTCTTTGCGAGCTGCACCGGCGTCGCTTTTAATAGCTCCCCAACTCGATCCGACTCGACTCGGCTCCAATATCCCGCAGCTAGGTGAAATTCGCTTGGATGCTTCGCACATATAAATTTGTATGTTTATTGTTTTCTGTTTTTTCTGCTTCTGTTATCTGCTATCTGTTATCTTTGTTTTGTCTTTGTTATCGGCACAGGATTGTCCTAATGAGCGCAGGTCAAGTGTAATTAGATTTTATGTAAGCGGCTTAACCTTAATCGCAATCAGGATTCAGGAAAATTGAATTGCCAAGATGCTTCGTGCACAGCTGCTTTGTTTACGTACATATATAACATGTATACTTTAGGCTTCGTTAACTCGTTACACAAGCTGTTGGCGGCTTCACCGATTAGCATTAAAAGGCACACTTAAAAACAGCTCCTGTCTGTCTGTCCGTCCGCTAATTTAAATACTGATATTTTAAAGATTTTATGTGGAAGAGCTAGCAAAATTTGCTGACTATATTCCTACAATAATAACTAAAAATAATTACTATACTGTATATAGCTGTTGCTATTATTTTGTAGTCCTTAACAAATTGCAAAAATTAAATTAGAAGAGCGTCTTTCGACTCATATTTTTTGAGCTAATTGGTTTGCATTTTTATATTTACATTTATTTAATTATCTTTACATAACACTAAGCATAACACATAAACGTTGTTGGCTAGTTTAGCTTATATTTTCGATCTATTGTGCACTAAAGATAAAGCTCATATTCCGTATGTGTTTAATAATTTAATAGTTGTTAAACAAGTAAGAAAGCTACACTCGAGTGTACACGACCTTGATAAACAGGCTCCCATTTTGAATAAGAGCATAAAAGTGCGGTATTTAGTTTAAAATATACCAAATTAATATACTGCTAAATAAAGCCATGTATTTCAAATATACCATAAAGGACAAAATATACCAGATTGTTAGCCGAACCAAATAAGTCGCCTATTAAGTGTGTGTTTGCGTACAAAAACTATTTCTTTTATACTCTTAACTTCGACAACTTTTATCTGATCGCAACCAAATTCTTAGAAGTCTTAAATATTATAGTTATTATTGTGTGTACTTAGAACCTAGCTTCAAAATGCTACAACACCGTTATTTTCGAATTAAGTAAGCGTGAAAAAAAGTGAGATCTATGTATTCATACGGAGAGACGAAAATGCTATATCGTCTCGGCTGTTGGTCCTGATCAAGAATATAACATATATACTTTATAGGTTAGGAGATGATTCCTTCTGCCTGTAAATATATTATAATACCCTTCTTTGCTATAGGTAGCTGGCATAAAAATATCTCAAATATTGACAATGGCGCATTACAAAGAAAAGTGAAAAAAGTAAAAATCCATTTGTGTTACTTAAAATGTTTATAGTAAATCCTTAAATGTATTACGTCGATTACTTCGCTTAAAATTATTACCTAACCACAATATAAATAAAACTAAACGATGAACAACTACGATCAATAAACGTTATAGGGAACCTAATAGAGCAAACATTTACTCAATTTATGAACTAACAAACCTATTCAGTAAATTGACCCATATTTACGCCTCACTAATTTAAAGTAACTAAAAATATTGCAGTTATTTTATGAAGCATTTTTGCACCACATTAATGACAGTTAATTAACTTCATTGTCAAATTATTCTGCAAATTCTTGTGTTTGTTTCACTTGTTTGAAATTCCATCGAAAATTGTTGATTTATTTATAAAATGTAGTGCGAATATGTTAATATTGTCAGAGAATTTGTCACTTTCATTTCGCATTTATTACGTATTAAAAACAAAATTGGGGTCTTATTGCTTTCGAATGAGCTCATTTCCATTTTCATTTGCATTTCCCCTGAAGCTAACATCCAACTCGTATTTCGTATTTCGTATTGCGATTGTCGATTTCAAATATCCAACTTTGCTTGATGACCAAATTTTTGTGTGGAATGTGAAAATGCAGCTCTTTTGTGCCACGGGGAAAAACTCTAGTATTGCCTTGATGTTGTATCTCTCTCTCTCTCTCTCTCTTCTCTGTCTCTGTGTTATTTTTGTGTGTGGCGTATTAAAAGTGCTCGTCAAATGGACAATATTGCTAAGCTCGACTTGTTGTTGTTGTTGCTCATGTTGATGTTTCTTATTGCTTAAACTGAAAATTGGAAAGCATCTCGTTGATGTCAACTGTCGCAGGATGATGATGGCAAGAGCCACCAAATAGACTGCGGTGGTAGTTAGAAAGTGTGGTGAGGGGAAGGAGAGGGAGGCGAGTGGACAGGGGTTGCAGCTTGTTAGTATAAATTTGCACAAAATTAAAGGCAATGCAGCGCAGGGGTGGGAAAAGGGAGGAGAGAGGAGAGCTGGCCATGTTGTGTGTTGCCAACGAGGCGACACTTGGCAACACATAACCAAAAGCAGCAGCCATAGAAGCAACAACAATAACAACAACAACAATAGCAGTAGAAGAGAGCGACAAGCGACAACAACGTCGCTCAAAGCGTTGGCAATGTTGACGTTGGGTTTGCAGCTGTTTGGCTTTGTTGTGACATTTCTAATGACAACACAACATGGCAGCAGCAACAGCAGGCCAGGGGTGGTGTTGAGGGGTGAGTCTAGCTGCTGGCCTGCAAATGACACTTGCATACACACGCATTACCCGCACACACACACACTGACACACACACACACACACACAGTGACACACACGCCTTCTCTTTCTCCAGTCATAGACACAAATTTCGGCTCACACACTTGACAGGCGTCTGATTTGTTTATGTCATTCGCAGCTCTACAGCTGCCCACACACACACACACACACACACACACACGCACACATACTTAAACACACACTAACACTTATACAACTCTCACACGCAGACTGCTGCAGAACCGCAGCGTTAACTTCTCCCGCAGCTGGCTCGTAATTAAAAAAGCTTGATGACAATTTTGCCAACGTTTCATGTCCTCCTCTGTTTTGGCAGCATTCACCAGCAACCAGTAACCAAGCTTTCGAGCAACAAAGCAACAGCAACAGCAACGGCAGCAACAGCAGCAAACAGCAACAATGCCAGCAACAACATTGCAAGCAGCAACTGCAACAGCAATAACAATGTCAACAACAACTACAATAAAAACAGCTATAAACTATGTGACCTACACCGTGGGCAAAGCCATATTATATGCAAGGAATTATCTCACTTCATTAAAAGCATAATTTTAACAATCGATAATACACTTTTGGTAAAATCCCTAACAAAAAAAATGAAAAGTTTAATTATGGATTTATATTTCACATACATATCTATTATTGCCATACAGATAGAAGAATTTCTATCATCTTTTTAGATTGAATTTTTTCAGAGTTCACAAATTGAAAATGCTAAGCAATATTTAAAATGGATTAAATAAAAAAATTGCATTATCGAACTAAATATATTTAAACTAAAAAAATAAAATATTTAATAATAGAATTAAGTTGTCCCTTAAAGTCTAATTACAATTTGCATATCTATTTATTTATTTATTTACATTTTTATCCAGAGTCAACAAATTGGAAATGCTAAGCAATATTTGAAATGTTTTAAATAAGGAAATTGCCTGACATGTTTAACTTTGGCCTAATTGAATATATTTGAATTAATTTAACTAAATATTTATAATTAGATTTATTACTTAAAGTTTCTCCTAAATTCAAATCATAATTTGCATATTTATTTATTTATATTTATATTTTAATTCCTTTAACTTTTAAATGCTTTCAAATTACTGCAATAATCACATAACTATTTCATAATTTCAGATTAACATTAATTGAATTGCATTCAAGTTGTGAATATTAAATAACTTAATATTTAACACTAATTGAATTTAAGTCCAAAGTTTATTTTATTTTGCCTCAGTGTGCATATTTTAAATTGCTGTGAGCTTGGCACAAGTTGCAAATATGCAAATTCTGTGTTTGCTGCTACTTTTGTTGCTGCCGCTTGCTATTTGCGATTGCTGTTGCATACAGCATGCAGCATGCAGCATGCGAGCGCCAACCAAAAATTGCAACAAAATATTACGTATACGCCTCGGCACCTTGTCACCTTGGCGTTACATGGCAAACGGATGCCTAATGAACTTAAATTAGTGAACTGACAACCGGAGCTTGTGCTGCATTTCGGGGCTCAATTATATTTCACTTTAGGTGACAGGCAAAGTTGCCTCCTCGCTTCCCCTCTTGGTCGCAGCTTTAATCAGAGCTCTGGTTTTGTGGCACGTGGAATTTCAAGTTTCAAGTTTTTCCAAACTGAATTGAGAAGAGTCTCATTAATTTCACATTTGGTTGCCGCTGCTGCCAGGAACGAACTGCCTTCTAATTGACTGGCAAACTAATTTGAATTCTCGTTTGATTTATGCCTGATCGATTTGTGCGCCAGCCAAAAACCCAGACGAGACTCTGACCTCAAAACCCAAACCCAAACACAAAGCCAAAACGAAAAGCCATCCTGACAGTGCGCTCGTTAGACTTTTGCCATTCGGCATTTAATAACAGTTCGGAAACTTTCGGGGGCGCCGCTTTGTTGTGCCACCACACAAAAAGTTGCAGGTCCAAAGCGTCTAATGCATATTTAAAAGGGCCCAAAAGCCAGAACCAAAAACACAACCAGACCGAGAACCGTGAGTCAGAGTCGGAGCCAGCGTAAAAGCCAAAGGGTCCAATTAAATGTGACGCCCTCTTATACGCACATTTAATTACAGGTAATTGTCTTTCAATTAGGCATCGCGTGCCACGGGCCACGCCCACAACGTAGCGCCTACTTTGCGCTGTCAAATGTGTATGTATCTATTATCAAACGCTGGAATTCCATTCATTCATTCAAGCATAATTTCAATGTGTTTGATTGATTGTTTAATCATTGTTTAACTACGTTTGATTTATTTCAAAATTCAATAACGATGAGTTGACATTTTATAGACACTTTTCGATGTCATTTTCTATTCGAGTGCTGCTTTGATTGCCTTTGAAAGCTTAGTTAAAGATTAATAGAAGTTCTATGAATTTTTGATCGAAACTCTTAACTAAATTTAAGATTTTAAGGTTGTTTGATTTAATTAGTCTTTTATACCGACAATCCGAAAGGTAGAAGTGACAGAACGTAATAAGTATATTGATATACCAAATATGTGTTTCGGTATATTTTAGTTTTATGTTGGTATTATAATTTGGTATATTTTAAGATTAATACCAAACTGTCTTGCTTATATTAAAAATGGTTCTGGTATCGAAATACCAATTTATTATATATAATTATATATGGTATATTTCAGAAACTATTATTGTATATTAATTTGGTATATTTCTCATAGTCGAGAACATTCGATTGTTTTGTGTTAAATTCAGCTCATCAGGACTACAAGTATATACTATTAAGTTTATTCTTCTGCTTTTATTTTCACACTTATCCTTATTGTTTAAGATTTTTTTGCCTTTTAAAAGTTTGCAAGTATGTTTTCAACATAACTTGCACCAATTTCTATAATCAAGTCTACTTTCTTGCATGCCTTTCAAAAGTTGTTAAGTAGAAGTTGGTGAACAAAGTCAATTAGTAGTTTTTTTCATTTCAAAATAAATCAAAAAGTAGACTTTCATCTGCTGTTTACGCAATGATTCTTCTGCTTTCTCTTACATTTAAAAAATGGTAAGTTTTAGTTAGAATTTTACTTTATCATATAGTCGAAAATTCCAATCATATCTTACGATTGATGCCAGCTCTTAGTCCTCTAATCCTTGCATATGGGGCAGCTTCTCTCACTCTTAGAGTAACTAACCGCAATGAAATCAGAGCAGAGAAACAGGCATGAAACCAAGTGGTCGGGTGTGAAAACCGCAAAGGACTATGCAACGCCTGTAGCCTGGCTGGGCATTAACTGCGGCATCCTGCAACATGCTGCAGCGAGTTGCCTTTTGAGAAGGATGCAATCAATAGTATAATGGCCGACAAAAACAGTCGGCGTAGTTTGCCGTCTTTACGGCAGAGAAATGGCAAATGAAAGCAAAAGAAAATTGAAGAGCAAAGCAAATGCAAAAGCCAAGCATAAAATCGAGTTAGCTTTAGGTTATTTGTCAAGCAAAGGATCCGAACTTTTCTTCTATTCTGATACACTTTCCACTCTTCTTTAAACCTGAACGCATTAAATTTGCTCCCTCTCCATGGGATACAAAGCCCTGTGTCGCAAATGTAAATAATGCGTTTTAATCAAAAGAACAACACTGGGAAATCCATTAACAGGCGTACGTGCTTTGTCCCCCCAAAATAAAAGGGGGGGACACTTTTCATCCCCCACTTCTGAGTGTCGCATTCATCTCTCAGTCGGGCGTAGGCTTAACTTTTACTCATGCTGTGTGCGTCATTTGCAGGTTGATTTACAAATTTCTTTAATGAGGCGACGACAACATTTTTAATTAGCACCTGTTCATGTTGCACGAATCTCTAGTAATCTCTCCATAAAATACCTCCAACCGAGTCTGCTCCACTGCTCCACATGGCATTAATGTACATCCTCTTTGCTTTGCACTCGCTCTATTTCTTTCTTACTCTCTTTTTCTCAATGCTCTTCTCAATTGCTCTTTTACCCTTGTCCCACTTTTGTTGCCATTTCCTAGCTGGATTCTCGAGTGCCTCGTTGCCATTTCCCGTTCTTCTTTTTTGCTAGTTGCACATGCTCAACCGCAGCAGTTATTCCAGATGCTTATCCCTTTCCCCCCCCCTTATCACTTATCCCTTGCTCTATGCGTTCGCCTTAGCCACAGTTTGAGCTTAGCTCTGATCCAATATCCTAATGCCTTTCAATGTTTGCATCGTTTTCCTTTTGTTGCCCTGCCTTACTTACTTACTACATGGCGTTTAGTTTTCCCAGCCTCGGGTCTCCGGGTCCAGCTAACCGCGGTAGTTGTTTTTCCCCTACCCCCTCCCCCTCTCATGCTGTTGCTGCAATAATATTTTGCAAGTGTTTCTAAACAAGCACAAAGTCATGTTTCAACAGCTGTAGTCTGGTAGCAGTTCGCTGCTGTTTTTATTGTTATTTACTCCCCTCCATATCCCCCATCTCAGCTCTTCCATCTGGTGTAATTGTTGTAGTCCCCGCTGTCGTTAGTTAAACTTTCACTGCACATTAAAGCAATTTGGGCAACATTTATAGACTGATTTAATAGAATCCAAACAGACTCGAGCGAGGGAGCTTCACACACACACACGAAATGAGATATTTCCACACAACTGAGCAGATCAGAGTCTCTGGGTGTGTGTGTGTGTGTGTGCACTTGGATATAATTGTTTGACTAAATGAGTGTCTCTCCGTCTCGCTTTGGCTCGCATGAAGAGAACAACAATAATTATGGCAAGCATCCCCAAACTCTGCCCTAAACCAACACACACACCAGCACACACACATGTGCAGCACTCGACTCCAATTTTAGGGGGGCTACATATTCATTTTATTCGTTGTCGTCTGGCTTCTGAATTTACTCGTATTCCGATACTCACATTGAGTTAAGTGAATTCAGCATGTATTCGACGTATGTTTGTGCCTCTTTGAAACCGTTACCATAATGAGTATGAAATTGAAGTCTAAACAAACAAAATGCTTAAGGAAGCCAAACAAGCTCGAGACGAGGCACTGAAGAGGCCGAAGGAGACGCAAGAATGTCAGGGAATAAGCATCAAATAAAAATCCAAAGGAGTCGCCATGGAAATTGAATATTTAATTATGCGTCGATGGAAATTGCGTTAGAAGATGGTGACGAAAATGGGCACAACAATCAGTAGCTGAGTGGAGAGAGGGGAGTGAGGAAAAGGAATTACACGCGTTGTCTAGGAGAAATGTAAACGATGTCGCCCAGAGTCTCTATCTCTATGAACTGTTTAGCAAGAAAAACAGCACAAAAAGAAGCTGCTAAATAATTTATTCTAATTTGCGACAGATTTACTAAGGCCAGAAAGTTAAATTTTGCAAAAGAAAACGAAAACAGAGGGATTGGGAGAGGGCTCTAGGGAGAGAGAGAGAGAGGAACCGATAGTAAAGAGCAAACAATATGTAGAAAGTTGTGCATTAATTTAAGGGATTCGTCTTTATGTGCCACAGATTATGCTTGAGGTTTGATGTCTGCTCTAGGGGATTCCATTCGGAGTCGAGACAAGAGCAACAGCAGCAGCAGAGTAGAAACTGAACTTGCAATCGCCAGCGGCAAGGATAAAGATAGGAAGCAGTCAGACATGGGTGTTTTTGCTTCGACTGTTTCTCTGTGTTCGCTACTGTGAAGCACATTCTGCTTATCTAAACAGACTCACACGCTCCACGTTTCCCATTCATGCACTCCACTCCACCACATTCACAGCCACTCAATCGCACTCGCTGTTGTATCTACATAATTCAAGTCTAGTCTCTGGGTCTGTGGGTCGTCGGGGAAGTACGTGAGTGCTAGGCAAAACTTGCCCCAACTGCGTGAGATACTCCAGGAGTACCTCAGGACTGACTACCCCGATTACCCCAAGCAGACTCGGCAGGTGGCAAGTTGATGGGGAGCGAGAGGCAGCCAAGTCGCATATTTATGAATGGCTCTTGTTTCGAGTTTAACGCACTGCAGGAGCTTTATCAGCTCGTAAATATAAATTAGAATTTAATTTTTATCGTCGTGGAAAGGTGGCGCCGAGCGATGGGATGTTGCAAATAGCCTTGGGAGCAATCATCGGATGGGTCTGCCCCAATGGTGAGTGCCACAAATTGGAATTGAAGCCGGTCTGGTTGGTGGCCATGGCAACGCATCGATTGAAGATGGAACATCAACGGGATTCATTTCCATTTGTAGCCTGCCACATGGCACATGGCACATGCCACACGGCACACGGCACGTGTCGCAACATATCAAAGGCTTTGATTTACCTGAGGGGGCTGCTGTTGCTGTTGCTGTGGCCCAAATCAACCCCTGGGGTGCCATCGAGTGGCCACAGCATCAGATTGAGATTGTAGTTGAGACTCACCTGGGTCAGCTGCGAGGAGGCGTAGTAGGATATTCTCGAGGGACACACCGACTCGGGTTTCGAGTAAATGGTCTCGCCAGCCTGGTCCCCCATTGGCAGCAAAGCTGTTGCATACGGCGTGGGCGTTGGCGAGCTTCGGAATCCTGAACCAGAGAACCAGGGAGAAAGAGAGTTGACGTTGTTTGTGTGTGTTTTTGTTAGACACATAGATGACATTGACTTACGATCGAAAAGGCTGCAGGACTTTTTGGTATCCGCTGGATATTTGTTGAGGCTGGCAATGGTGGCATAGGAGCCGGTGGCACTCGGAGGTCGTCCGAGTGGATCAAGGCGAATGAACACATTTTGATGGCTACCATAGCCGGCGGTGGTGAAGCTGGTGCTGAAAGTGGACCAGAGGTGGGGAGTGTAATGAGCAGCTGGATAATTGAATTGCTGGCCCAATCAACTGGACTTACTGCAACGAGTCCTGACGCAACTGTTTACGTGCCCGCACATACATCATGCTGGCCACAAGACCCACGGCCAACACCAGGCCCAGGGCACAGGCGGCGGCGCTCATCAGCGCCGGACCCTGGGAGGGAGCATGTGCCGGGGCTGGCGATTGGTTGGGCTCCGGTGAAATGCCTGCAAAATGTCAGCACGACAATTATGAGATAACCTGACTCATGCCCGACAGAGTCAGGGAGATGCTTACCCTTGGCGCAGATCTTCGTGCGCTTGAAGTGGAGACGGGTGTCGTTGAAGCGCGGTGGTCCTTGCACCACCATGTTAACATTGACGGGCAGCTGGAGACTGGCATTGCCCGTGCAGGGCAGATAGACCAGAAACGATTCGATCTCCTGAGGCACCAGACCCTTGTGGGGTATGCTGAGCGTGGGCGTGCCCAGTGCATCCTGGTCGTTGGCGTACTCGATGCTGATGGTGTAGCGCAACTGTTAATGGAGTGCAAATCAAATTTGATGTGATTGCAAAGGGTTGAGGCGGGCAGGGCGGGCGGTCGCAACTTACCGGATAGGCAATGAGACTCTGCCAAGAGAACTCGAGTTCGTGAACGTCAGCGGGCACGGGGACGGTGAAGTGCATTGCATATGTGTTAATGGCTCCCTCGTGCACGTAGAACAAATCCGCCTCCAGTCCTGCGAAAAAAGGAAAGCAAACGATGTGAGGGATGAGCTTGACGTGAAGATAGGGGGCAAAAGAGAAAGTTTATGCCACAATTTGCTTTTGTAGCCCTCAAACCTCAACACTGTGCTGAGGATTTTCCACTGTTGCGCAAACTTGTGCATTTTCTGTTTACTTTTCCCCAGCCAACTATTTCAACGCTCCACTTTTCACTTTTCCACCTTTCAGCGGAAATTGATTTTCTCAGTCTACCGGGGAATGGGAAGGACAGCAGTGTTCGGTAAACAAAACCCAAGTCACAATAATAATGGAATTCCAATCCGTCTGCAGGTGGCAGGTGCAGGTGGCAGGTGGCAGGTGGCGTCAATTGGCTTTCGCTCTCGCTCTTCAATGGGCCGCAACCGAATATTAAAAGGTGTCAAGTGTAGTCTAACTCGATTAGGGGCGAGACTACAGCATCATCATCATCATCATCATCATCATCGTAGACGTCATCATCATCAGTTCAACATTATCATAACTCTAACTAGCTATGGGCGCATTATAATCCTGTGCAGCCAACCCGGGCCAAAACAAACCTCCGTCGCTCCCTTGGAGCGCCCCTCAAGATGCTGTTCGAGTTAAAAAGACGTGAAATTAAATTTCTTCATCCGCTTTCATTGTTGTCTCACCCAACTGCTTCCCCTCGCAATCGCATTTACATTACCCAGCGTCTTGACTCGCCCTTAGTTTATTCCTAGTCTGGTGCTTTATGTTGCATCATTTACTCCCCGGGATCAGGCTAAGCCGCCTCAACGTTTGTCTTCGCCTCGCTTTGCATTGAAAGTCGCAAATGCTGTTTACTCTCTTCAACTTTACTATGAAAAGGAGGCACAGTCCCGGTCCCGCTCCCGCTCCCAGTCCTAGACCTAGACCCTTTATATTCAGCTGCTGTTGCTCTTGTCTGCACCGGATGTTGAATGTTGTATTTCCGGCCGAAGCGAAACGCGTATGCGTGCATTTAAGATTGCAAAGAAAGCGTTCGCTCGATTCTTAAAACAATTTCAAATCCAATTACAGAACAAGAAAAAGCATTTTCCTTGGCTTTTATCCCTGCCTTCTCCATCTCCTCCGCCCCTTCATCTTCTTCATCTCCGACTTCTACGCTTCTTTCTATGCCGTTTTCATTTTGTTTTTGAATCCGAAATTGTTATGCACCCCGCTGAGTTCAGCGAGCCTTTCAAGTTGCTCTCAATGTGCGCTACTTTCGCTTCCGTTTTCCGCTGACAAACTGCACGACAGCACTCCATGATGCCGAACAATGTGTTGAAGGCTGCAACTGGCAGCTCGCTTCATATGTGCTCAAAAGCAGAGACAAATATTGAAGGCATAACTTTATATTATTTAAAAAAAGCTACTGTAAAATTACAGTTATATTTCAATAAAATACTATTAAAAAAGTAATCTACTGTGACAGGCCGTATTTTCTTTGTTGAAAAATAAATAATAACAACTACAAAGAAATATGAATGAATACGAAATGGGTAATAAAATTTAACCCCTCGCAAATTAATAAAAAAAAAACTCATATTCTGTATGTCAAAATGGGAAATAATGGTTTAAAATATAGGTCATTTTTTGCGATGCGAAACCAAAGTGAAATTTGTTGCTCTTTGCAATACTTTTATCAATATGAGAGTTACGAAATATCGACACAGATAAGAGTACAAAATGCTAATAAAGAATACAAGACTGCGACTCACATTTCGTCACACTTGAGAGACCCTCGTGCTTTTTAAGTGCTAGATGTTAAAAACACAAACACAAACACAACCTCAAAGTGAGTCGCATTAAATATGCACAAACCCACTAAAAGGACAATGTCACTCAACCCTAAACAGCACTCGACTGCTGCTGGTCCTGGTCCTGTCCAAAGGTGCCACGCGCACGAAAAGGAAGTAGGAAACAGGTATGGAAAAGGCAATGTAAATGGGGAGGGTAAGGGAAGAGGCATGCACTTGTGACAGGTTTAATTAATTCAGTTTTGATTCGAAGCGGATGTGCAGCACACTCTCAAAGAGAGAGAGAGAGAGAGAAACTTGCAGAGAGACTTTTCGATTGGGCTCTTTGGCAAGCTTAAAGCAATTGCCTGAAGAGTCTTTAACGTACGCCGCACGTTGCAGAAACACTCAACCTGGTTTTGGGAGTGCTTTTGCTTCTGCTTTTGCTTTGTCAAACTTTGGCTGTCTATCATATCTTTAATATCGCCGCCAAGTGGCAACTTTACCGTCGCCTTGCAAAAGTTTGCATCGCGTTTATGAAGGAGAAACAGATAGAGAGAGATATAGAAAGAGTTGAGTTTACTCCCTGTTGCCTGCATAGCACCATAATTACCACTACCTGCAGTTGTCTCAATGCCACACATACGACTACGTGCCACTGCAACCACAATCACTGAACTCTTGGTGGGGGGGGCAAGAGTTTAGCTGGATAAGACTTGGTCTGCGTTGCGAAGCTCCATAAGACACGCTCACCGTCTCCCTGTTGTCGGTGTCGGGGTTCCAGGGATTTAACTGGATAAGAACCTGTCTCTGTCTCTGTCTCTCTGTGTTCTCTGTGTGTTGGTGTCTAGCATGGCTAAAGGTGTCAGTTTTCTGCTTTTGACAATGCCGGCACATAATTTGCGTAAAAGATTAAAAGGATAATTAGTGCCATTAGTGGGAGTGCAACGTGCATTCCCTGAAATTATCAGACAGACAGCGCCATATAGACAGCATTATCTCTCGTTACTTTTCTGTGCTGTGTTGCAAGTAAGTTGGGCTTTTGTGCCTGGCACTGATTGCAAAGCGAATTAACGACGAGTGCGGCATTTAATTGGCCTAGTTTAAGATTGCCTTAGCAAACTGTTCTCGTAAACGGAAAAACGTTGCAGAAAAATGCAAAAGAGTCCAGATTGAATTAGAGTTGGTATATAAAAGAAGAAGAAGTCAAAAAATGATGAGGTACTTCTTTTATACTATGTCCAGTATAATAAGTAAAAATAGTATATATATGAACTGATATTTGATATATAAATTTGAAACTATTACTGTTCAATTTTCTAGAATCAATTAGTATTGACTTTTCATTTAAAGGAAATTCTTGTATGTCATCTAATTAAATATTACAAATTTGTATTTAGATAATGTAATGATTTTACAATATTTTCATTATTCATTTTAAAAATTAAATAACATCTAAGTTGCGAATATTTCTAGGAAATTTGTTTTAAATAGAAAAGAAATTTGTACGTTTATTTGATTATATAATATTTAGATTGCAACAACTCTGAGTACTGGGTATCTGGCAGTCGTGTATGCCCCAAATACCGTATACCTTCTAAGTTATTAGAACTGATTTTCTATTCATTAAAAACAATTTCTTTTGCATTTAGTTTTAATTTAAAGGGAAATTTGCCAGCACTTACAGGCCCTAGGTGGCCCAACTTATGCATGGCAAGGGGGTCGAATTTCTTAAGGAAAGGAAGTGTGAGTGTGAGGCGAAGAAATGTGCACATCAAAGTGAAACTTGTTGAAATTGCATTTTTACGCGCTCTTGCACAACGTTTTCCTGAAGGGGCAGCTGCCTGGGAAATGGGTAATAGAAAATGGGAAGTGGGAAATTGGAAGTGGAAAATGGGAGAAACCCGCCCTTGACTGATGGTGTCGCTGGCAACACAAAGATGAAAAATTTGCTGGTTGCTACGATAACGAAATGGAAAGCATAGCGTACAATTTTGCGAACAAAAAGCGTAAAAGTTGTTTAATTTTAATGTTGTCGTCACTTAATAGCCGACAATGTGTGCGACACACTTCTAAGGAAAGTTCGAACTGGGAAGGGAGAGAAAAGCGGAAGCGGAATGGTAATCGTTGAAATCATATTTAATGTTGACATTAAAGAGAAAATATAAACTAATTACACGGTCTTATGTCAATCACATGCAATTACAAGCGAGCAATGTTGTGTGGGATTAGCGACAAGAAATGGGGACAGCCAAAGGGTAACTGGACAGCTGTGAATACGGACTGCAGGGTGGGGAAGGTATGGGGATCCCTGAGTGTTCGGGAGAGGGGTGTGACACCCTAATAGCAAAGCATTCTAAAAGGGGGCGTTGGGTCAATTTGTTACATTTCACGCTGCTTGTAAATTTCAAGCTAGAAAAACGCTCGAGGAGGTTGAGAAATTTAATGGGGCGGCACTTTTTACTGGTTGTAAAAAACATAACGAGTCATAAGTAATAGGTAAAGCAGAAAGCAAGAAATAAAGTACTAATGAAATCCGATTAGAACTGAAGCATAACCAAACTTGTGTAGGGACACTTGACAAGACTAGAGAGTGAAGTGAAATCGATAGGAACTCGGACTAAGGGTAGAAAAAATCAGTAGAGAAACGAGACGGATTCGCAGCTCCGATTACTAGCGAGCCATTCATCAATCTCAGATTCGTGAAGCACTTGTTGTGGATTAATATTAATGCTGTTAACTAATTGAAGTGCCCTGATTCAACCATGACTACTTTTCGTAGCTGCGCAAAGCTCGCATAATGAGATGGCAGCATTTTGCTTCAATTACGATTAAGTGCCGGAAAATGCTGTGCACAGTTAACGCACGAATGATGGAGTAGTTGCGGGTGACGAGCAGACGGGAATAGGAATTGAAACAGCCCGAATCGTATTTTGGAACCGAGCACCATTAATCAATGTGAGCTAAGGCAGAGAAGGCACAACGTCATTCCGGCTTGGCACGCCGAATGAATGCCTATTACAGTAACTATTTTGTAAGAGGTGGCTTTGGGATTCAGATTGGAATTGGGAATGGGGAAGTAGAATGGAAATGGGAATGGCGCAAGGTCGATCTGGAGGCACTTGAATGCTTGGCGCCATCAATAATGAGCGCTCGCGTGAAGCAACAAACGGAAAAACACGAAAACAAACAACAAACTGTTCCACCGGACTGTGAAGTCGTTAACCAGAGGAGAAAATGGGGAGAGAGGGAGAGGAGCAGCTACTTGCAGCCGTCAACAGGGTGGCGAAGGTGCCAAGGAAAGGACGAGAGCGAGGGTGACTCCAGCCGGAAATCGATTTGTGTGTGGATTTGTTTTGTCGTGTTTTCGCGCAACTTTTGTGGTCGTTGTTGTCGTCATGGTCAACAATTATTTTGGAACTATTAATGACTAGAACGTGGCCTATGTCCTGCCCTCTGTTTTCCCCCTCTCACTGCTGAGCTGTTTGTTTTTCCTGCCGAGGAGCTATGAATTTGTCCTGTCGCACTTTGCCATACAACTATTAATCATATCGATGGGGCGGAGACTCGACAGAGGCGTGTCTCCTTTTCAAACTTTTACCAACTGTGCTAATGATTATTTTCGAATCGAAATATGTTGTGTTTATCTTGTAGAGGAATAGTCACTTACCCATCAGTTTCATCACCTCGTGGTGGCTGATAAAAATGTTGAGATATCCGCTGACCGAAGGCGTCTGCCAGGCAAGCAGTGGGATCAGGAGGAGCAACATGCTGGGACAGCAGACACCACAAACAGCAGGCATAATGAGGAACTCTCTTCGGTTTGTAGTCTATAGTCTGGATAGGCTTATTGCGGTTACAGCCAGACGTGCTCTTAATAACTTGTTAGCGCATGTGTCGCCGATGCAACTGCTGCTCATTTCAATTCGAATCTTGATGGCAGCCAATTTCAATGTGTGATCATTGAGGCGTTCCGGTTGAGCAGAAGAGTGGAATGGAGTAGGGGGAATAGAGTGCTGGGGAGTTGCTTCCGTTGGGGGCACAACTTTGATTTGGTTGCCAGTCGCCAGTTGGCTGTTGATAGTTGATAGTTGGCAAACAGGCGGAGCACTGCGATGACTCGCAAAGAAGCGTTAAAATCAAATTCGAAAACTGAAATTCGAAATACGAGGATGGCAACTGCTGCTAACAGTTCCGCATCCGCATCTGCATCCGGATACGGCCACAAAGCGCTACGACGTGGAGCACTACGAGAATTCTGTCTGCCAAATTTGGAACTTTTCAGCCTCTCTTTGCTCTTGTCGCAGACTCTGCTTCTCCCTCTGGCTGCTGGCAATGGGTTCAACTTTTCCAGTTTTGTTTTTGTTGCGGTTGCGTCTGTTGCTTTTGTTGCTGTTGCTTTTGTTGCTGTTGCTGTTGCTGCTGGTTTCGCCTGTCGACTGCAAGCGGCATCAGCATTTTCGTTAGCTTTTTTATTGGCTCTTCCTCGCTCCTCTCCCCCTCAGACTTCTGTCTGCTGCTGGTTTGACCAACTGGTTGCTGCTCCTCCTCCAAGTGTTGCTGATTGTGTGGATCGTCACGTTGGCAACGTTTCGCCCGCTGGTCAGTGGCCAGTGCCTGTTGTTGGTGTTGAGCACGTGTCCTGGTTGCTCTCTCTCGTTGTCCTTTTGTGTCGTCGCTCGTTAAAGAGTCCTGTTGAATAGAAAGTGATTTAGTTGAGTCTCGGACAGATGCTGAAGTCTCTGCTCTCTACTCTCTATTCTCTATATTCTGTGTGCTGGTGACATTGTGTGGTTGGAGGGAGTGTGTGGTGCTTTGGTATTGTGGTGCTGTGATTGAGTGGCTTGGCTTTATTTCTTGTTGCGAAAACAATTTCCAAATGTTCTCTTCAAGTTCGCAAACTTTTCTGCATGCAAAAGTAATTACAAAGTTGAAAAAAGATTAACAGCTTTGGAGCTCGCACTTTTCCCCCTCGTCATCCTCTTGACACACATGAGTTGTTTCGTCTGATGTTTTAATAAATTCGAGCTAATATTTGGGTGTTTCTTTGCCATAAATTATGCAGTACAGTGGCCATTGGCAATGAACGAACAACCAACAAACTGGCAACGAGACAAACAAATGCTTTGACTCAAAACAGAAACAGAAACTGAAACAGAAAGAGGAACAACTTTTGGCTTGCAAAAATGTTTTGTGTGGATTTTGTGGTTCAAGTGGTTGCACCCAACTCTGCGTTGCTGCTTCATGTTGCATGCAACTAGCTGAATAGAATTCCAAGCAGCGGCAGGTGGAAAGTCAAGAGTCGATAAGGAAATGGAAATGGCAGAGTCAAGTGGCTCCAATATGAAATTGTTGCCAAGAAACAGCTTTGAAAATTTCACATGCTTGCTTTGCTTTCCTGCATTCAACTCTATTTTTTAGCTTCTCTCATCTTCGTAGCAGCGAAATGTAGTTTTTTTTCTGGCGTTTTGGCCACAATAAAAATCGAAATCAGCAAACTTTGTTGCCGTTGCCATTTTTGCAAGAGAAGAGAAGAGTTTTTTTCTCGCCGCCTGGGAAAAACTATTTAAAGTTTGGCAATGCGCGGTCAACGCAATTCAACTTTCAATGCAAGTTGTTGATGTTGTTGTTGTTGTGGTCCAGTCGAGGAATGTGGCTGGCTTTTTAATTAAACTTATCTGCGATGAAGTCTCTGCTCCTGGCGTCGACTCACTTGATTAAGAGCCAGATCATCAGGACATCAGCTAGAGCTTTCATTGAAGTCGCAGCTGAAGCTGAAGATGAAACTGTGAAGCAGAAGCTCAAGCTGAAGCCGATGCCATTCAACGAATTCATTAATAATTCAAAAGACAAATAACAAAATGTAAAAGCACATGAGGACAACTTGCAGAGGGTGTATCTGTGTGTGTGTGTCTCTTGTGGGTGTGTTTGTGTTTACTTTGCGAGCAATGTAACTGATTTAAATGGAGCAGCAGACAGACAAACAGAGAACAGAGGAAGCTCGGTAAGCAGTCAGGCTGTCAGCTAGATTCCTTTTCCCTCCTTCGTTTGGCTGCTGCTTGAGCTGTCTTCGAATCGTGTGGCGTGTGGCAAGTGTGGCAAGTGTGGCAAGCATTCTCAGTGGCATTCGAGGAGCAATCGCTCGATGGTGGAGCCTTCAGCTCAGCCCCGTCATCGATAACACATTAACGACATCAACTCAATCATAATCAGCTCGCGGCGGCGGCGGCGGCGGTGGGGGAAGGGAGAAGTGGACTCAGCAATTGGATGAATTGAAGACACATTGCAGTGAAATTTTCTGCTCTGTCACACGCATCATCCGTCAGACAGTCGACAGTCTTCTCTCTTTCCTACCCGAGAGTGACAAATTGAGCGGCAGCAAAGAGAAAAAGGAGAAACTTTTCAATTACACGAATCGAACGAAGTCTAATGAATAATCATCTTTCTCCTCCCCGTCGACATTTTTCCTTTCACATTATTGTTATCATCATCATTTTTACGCTACCTCTCCTCTTTTGCCTGGCAATATTTATTGATGTTCATTATTGTTTGTGGAGCTGGCTGCTGCGTCTATTTATACCCCACTTCCTACGCCCTTCTCCGGACTTGTGGGAGCTGCGTCTATGCCTGAAGGCGTGGCGGGCTCGTTTCAATTATAAAATGGCTTTCGTTTCTAATTGAATCGTGAGTTTGAGTTGAGTCGAGTTGAGCAAAGTTAATATTTTATTTCCGCCTCGTTGTTGTTTCAATTGCCTGTCCTCCATCCCTTCCATCGAGTCTTTGGGGGCACAGTCTCGCCCTCTCATTCTGCTATTTGCTAAGCCCTCTCTTTTCTCCTTCCTTGTGTATCCCCTCAAAACCAACGACTTTAAATGCCAGCCAGAGCTGCTCCCATTTTCGCATTTCCCATTTCCCATTTCTAGCCACTTCTTCTTCTTCCAATTGCTCAGCCATGTTGCCAAGAGCCGCGAGGCATTGCTTTTGCTTCAATTGCAGACAAGTTGCCGAGTTTGGGGATGAGGCACAGAGCACAAGAGGGGAAGGCTCGGTTGCTGATGATAAACTGGCAACAGAATTTGCTACTGCTTCCGATGCTGGTGGCACAAATAAAACACGAGGACACAAGCAGAGCATCGCCGTGGTTATTAAGCTGCTCCCCTCGACCTTCTCTTCGACGTGGAAAATCTATTCAAGTAATTCGAGATTTTCATATTGCTGAAAGTGAACTGAATGCCTTTTGGCACTTTGCTCATTTGCCAAATAGTAGTTTGGCCATTCGGTCATTTGGCTATCGTGTTGCACTGAGATAGGTTGCATGCCTCCGCGGTGAAAACTGTTGCCACAGTTGCCTCATTAACTTTAATGTCTGTTCTGTCCGCAACAACATTTCAACTATTCGCCAGGAGTCAGAGAACAAAACAACAAAAATAGCAACAAATAAAACCAACAACAAACTGCAACAACAACAAACAAACTTATACGTTGTGTCGACTTCATTAAATTCGCGTAAATATTTTACAAAATACAACAAAGGGGGCAACAAAAAAAATACTCTCCGTAAATTGAAGCAGCAAATTAAAATGCGCCTAAAAGTGGAAAATATTTACCACTCCAGCGTGGTCCAGATAAATTTTGCAGCTCTACATTTTGATAGCTGATTAAAAATAAAGAGCGACATTTGCATCTATTTACCTGGCCTGCCATGGCCCGCTTAGGCTCAGGGCTATTCACAGATACCCGATCCCAAGTCAAACAAATCGAGTGTAGTACACTTGATGTGAATCTTACGAATCACACATGAATTGCAACACAAGTAAGCTGCAAAGTTATGAAATGCTTTAAAGCTTAAGGCAAAAAGCATGTTTATTTAATTGCGATCTATGAATTCGTAAGTGGAAATTGTATTTTATTTGCTGCACTCTGTGAAACTACAACAAAACTGCTTTAGCAACATTTATTAAATTTTGCAGAGTTTATTTGGTTTTTTGCATCAATCAGATTCGCCTTTCTACTTCAAAGTTGACTTTATTATTGCATTGAAACTAAGAGCAGCAATTCAAAAGATACAATCTTAAGAGCTGAACTCAATTAACTGAATAATGTATTTTAATATTATATGAAACTATTAGCAATTAAAACAAATCTATATAATCTGAGCCATATTCTCTATTCAACTTAAAATAAATAATTTAAGAAAGTTTTTAGTTTCATTTAAGAAATCTTTTTAAGCCACAAAATTTAAATGTTTCTCAATGAACACACAACTTAAACATAATTTTAAGCTAACTCTTTTAGCATATTTTAAAGCTTTCTAACTACATATATGTATTAACTAACATTCGTATAATCTTATTTAACAACAAAATTTTAAAGTTTCTCATTAAGCAAACTATTTCAACAGAATTTAAAGCTTTATCTCTATAAAAGCATATTCACATTAGTTGAGTTGAATTCATTAGTCAATTTTGACAAAAAATAGTAATAGGATAATATTTTTAAATTCCTTTCCCAAAAAGTTTCTTATAAAACAAACAATTTTATCAATTTTTCCATCTTGAGCTGAATTATTTATTAAATGTAGGCAACATATTTTCTATCACAATTTCGTTGGTTTCATTTAATCTAATTTGCAAACATCTTAAAGTTCAATTTAACAAAATATTTTACCACAATTCGAAGAGTAATGTGATGAAAAGTGCAATTTACAAATAAAATGATTTATGTATTTTATTTTGCTTTTCAGCAAGAAAGTAATTGACTAATTGGAATGCAATTGCATTCTCTGACCGCACTTCGTAGTTGCCATTAAATGTGTCAACAAACAAGTTCACAATAATAATAATAAAATTCATTCTCGATGGTTGCAAATAAAACAAGCTGCTAATCTGGGGCTGATCTCGAGACTCATTGAAATACCCCTCGGTGAGCGTAGATTGCAGTTGGGCAATCGATTAAAGCCAACTGGGTGCAATTATTTAGTGTGTGTGTGGGATAATTGGGGTAGGGGCGCATTTACTATATATGTATGTATATATGTATGTATATTATGCCAGCACAACGAAAGCCCAATTTTCTATGAACATTTTGTGCTGAACCTAATGTCCGAAATGCTCGACGTCGTCCTGTAGGCTAATTTGTACAGGCAATTAATTTACATTTGGGACCGGAGTACAAGGGCTGCCAAAGAGGAGAGGGGAGGGGAGGGGACAGATGCCGAGTGGAGGCCATTATTGCGATTTTGTTTCATTTGAACAGAGCACAGCGGAAGCGAAACATGGAGCGAGGGAGGCATATATAATGTGGATAAAGCGGAGAGAGAGGGAAAAGAGGACAGCACGATTTGTCGTTTATGCGTCGCACATGTGGAGTAAATATGGCAAAAAGCATGCATTCAAATCGCGGGGGGGGGGGGGGAACGAGGCTGGAATTGGAGCTCTGCAATTGGGATTGGTTGCCGTTGTGGCTGCCACTTAATTTGCTGCAATCTAATTGACAATTTGTGAAATTTTCATTGAACATGCTGCCGCATTTATTTGAGCCTGACAAAATCTCGAGATAAATGCGAGACGACGGCATTTAATTCAATTATGCACAAGAGAAATCTGTGATTTGTGATTTCTCAATCGCATTATAATGCGCCATCAAATGCAATCATTTCGCATTTCACATTTCACAAACCGAGTCTCAATTATGTTTTATGCGAGCACTTTTCGATAACTCAAACAATGTGCACTTCTCTGTTGTCTCTTTGAAATTTATGGTTATAACCCAGACAGAGTGACAGAATCGCAGCTTAGGACACTCACACACACACACACAACCGAGGAGGAGTCGAGCGAGTGGCCGCCACTTTTATCTCTGGCGAATGCTATAAAAATGTCGAGCTACTCGACTCGACTCAACGACGACGACGATTCAACGACCCATTTTAAAGCCGTGAAATGTGAGCTGGGTAATCTTGAGCACAATGAGCGGACAATGGGGCAATAATCATTGATTTATTATGACTGTCATTTCAGGTTATTAAAATGATATTTTCACCCCGAAGCCCCAGACAATGGCATATTCATAACAATGCCAAGCTGGCAACTATAAAGTGCAAAGCAAAGGAGAAGGCAAAGGATACGTTCTTTGGACGCTGTTTTTTTTTTGCATTTTGATTGGGGGCAACTAATTGAAACATCGAGACGAAAATCGTGTTGGTAAGTAAGCGCTAAAAGCGTGCCTAATCTATGCATTTTTCCCCCCCCTCCCCCCATTCTCCTCTGCTGTGCTGCTTTGTCAGGAGGCGTGCACTTAGTGGAGCGAAAAGAAAAATGTGTAGCATACTTTTTAGGGCAACATTTAGTTTCACTTTGGCCGGCCATTGTTGTCCTTTATGCTTGCCCATTTATGAGCTCAAGAGCGTGTCCCCAGTACTACCTCCAAATGATGCCCCCTCAACCATCACCCCTCGCTGCGCCTCCGAACGCTAAGCACTTAGGCATTCCATCAACATTCACCATGGCGTGTCTGAAGCGTTAGCGTGCGGAAATGTGCGGAGCGATGAAGATGGAGGGATGGAGGTGATGGAAGGTTGGTGGTGCCCATTCAGAAACTGTCCAAGATTTGCATAACTTTTGGGCACACTCAAGTGCTTTGAGCTGTTCTTCTAGCTGTTGTTGTTGCTACATTTGATTTGAACGGATTTTGCGGCCATTTACTTTCGCTTAAGCCTAATAGGCAACTAGACGAACGCGTCTCGACTTCAGATACCCTGGGTTGGGTATAAATGTGAGCTGGTTAATGTGATCCGATTTAGCTCATGTGCTCAGCGCCATCATCAACTGTGTCGATATGCTTCGAAATCTCATTACAAGGGACAACTGCTTTTTATTGCCTACTTTTGGGCGTTGGCAGAAAGCCTTTTGAACTGTCGCCCATTTGCAATTAGTGTCAGACACTCGACAAACAACACAACACAACACTTGGCGCATATGACTGATGTTTCTGGGTATTAGAAAGTTCAGCACAAACTGTTGTCGAAGTCAACTTGTCTGCTTGCTCGACTTTTCGCTCGGTATAGCCTCAACATTGAGGTCCAGCTGAAATCTGAAAATATTTATTTAGTTTCACTTTGAAGTGGGTCGTGTGTTGACTGTCGTCTAACGTCTAGTCACGGACAGCGGAGAAGAGCAGAGCACAGGGGACACGCTTTGCTGGTGTGTGTCTCATTTAGGAGTGAGTGAGTATGTGTGTGTGTATCGAATGGAGAGTGTTGAAAAAAGTGTTTAGCAAAACACATTAAATGCTTACTTATCAAAACGCAATCAGCTTAAGAGCTGTCAGGCGGCCTTCAGTCCTTCAGTACTTCGGTCCTTCGTTGTGTGGCTCGCTGGCTCGCTGTCAACTGATATGAAATGTTATGCTTTTAATCCTTTCATTGGCAATTCGACACAGCTCTTGGCCGCAGCCTTATGGCCAGTTTACACGCACACACACGAACACACACACACACACACACACAGAGAGAGAGAAAAACAGACTCTTGGCTGTAAGCACTTTATTTGGAGGCGAGGTTAATCCTTTTGGTTGCCTGCTCTCTTCGCTCAGCTGAGAATGAATTCACACTTTTCGTAGACACTTTCATATATACTTATATATAATTTTCGCTCGGGTGTCATATATCATTTGGTGGCACAACAATGGGTGTAATGAGAAAAGCGCCTTGAAATTTAAGCGCTCAAAGCCCCATTTAAGCCTGTCAACATGGCTCTTAGGGCTGCGGCTGCCTCACTGACTGGGTTGGGCTCTTGGGGAATGTCCTTGCCGCTTATGCTGGTTGTCACAGCACGCGCGATGAACCACAGCGCGTCAACCGTCGACCGACGACCGCTGAGCGTTAACCGCGACCAGGACGAGCGAGGTGGATAATGCTGATGCCGGCTGAGGTTGAGGCTGACGCTGATGATGGACTAAAGGAGAGCACGTTCCGCTTACCGCTTACGTTTATTAATGATTTCTCTGGTCGGGGTTATGGTTACGGTAATGGTAATGATAATGACTTATATATGTTATATATGTACGTTTCTATATGCTTATGGAACAGGAACTACTTTTGTGGCTATGGACGGACGGATATGCATTCGTCACTTTACGATTCTCGTCTCCCGACGCGTCACGAGTTTTGATTCGCCTTAATGCTTCGCCTTCGCACGCGTTTCTCGACCGCGACTGTCTCCAACGGAAAGCTGTGTGCGACTGACTTGGCCCAAAACATGAACCTGTCCGATACTGGGCGAAAGCTAAAACCGACGCCAACCGAAGGCCAAGACGAACAGCAGTCACCACAGGACACGAAGTCGTTGTCTGTTCGTGTTTTCCCTTCTGTGGGCACATGCGCAATGCGTGGCGAATTATGCCGGTTGCCACATGTGGCAAGCAGGCAGGCAGGCAGTCAGCGGAAGCGGGTTTGGTGGCAACAGCAGCAGAAAGGACAATTGTTTGCTGGTTTCCCTGCTTGTTATTGTTGTTGCCCCGCCATGCAACTGTTGCGCATTTTTTCCAAATGGCCAGACAGCAAGACTTTGTGTTTGTGTTTTTATTTCTCCCGGAGAGAACGGTTGAGAGAGAGAGAGTTGGAGCAGGGAATATCTGAATAGAGAGAGGGAGACGGACAGTTTTGTTATTGATGAACCGATTAGCTAATAAGCATATCACATAATTTGATAATTATGGGAAATGTTATTTCATAACACAATTGATTACACATATTTTATGGCAATCAGATCACTGTCAACCCCAAATGGACAATATATTGTATTATGTTCTGCTCCAATTCTCCGGGGGAATCATTCAGCTAATTACATACTCGGACTCGCATTTGTATGCCTACAAACATCAAAGGTGATTGTTCTAGCCTCATTTTGTTCATTGAGTCAGCTTTTGGCTTGATTGCATTCGAATTGAGGTCAGTCCGAAACTGCAGTCGTCGTTGTTGACTGATTCGGTGATTGGCCAAAGCCAAGAGCAGAGCAAAGAGACCACAAGAGATTTTCTTGGCTGACAGTTCTATTTGAGAATAGATGTCAACTCAGATTGAATTCACTTGTAATGCCACAGAAAATTTTGTGGTCGAAATGTGAACAAAAATAAAACACTTCATGTGGAAATTAAGTCAAGTGATGCAGAGAGATAGATACTTGATAATTAGGCCACTTTCGATTACATTTTTAACTAGTTCTATACACAGTAAAGACTAAATTTATATGAAAGATATTTCCAAATTTGTATGGCCTCAGCTTATTAGAATTTAACATTTTGTTTAGAATTATTTTGTTGATCTTTGACTTCATGAAATCTAAATCTAAATATAGATTTGGTGTCCAAAACTATCATTTCCTTGAGATATGCTAATTATGACTGCTGAATAAGGACTGATAACTAAGCATGTAATGTCATTGTATAGCAGAGATGTATAGAAGGATATATTAGGTTATATACTTACTTAAATTAGTAGTTAAACAAGAAAACTTCAAGCCGGTATCTTTTCATATTCCTTTTTCTTAGTTAATCGCCTCAATATTGTTTGTGTGAAATGGAGCAAAATTGAGTAAAATGTTAGATTTTTTATATTTTTTTTTAACTATACTAATATTTGAACACAAATGCACAACGTATGTTTTTATAGTACTTGTGTAAAGAGTTTAAACTTAGTTGTCATAGAGATCTATGAACTCACCCGATTGCGGTCAATTTGTCAACTATTGAAAGAACATGAAATGAATTTTTAATAATATATAGAATTATGAAAAAAACGTATTTTGTAATGTGATACTTTATTAGTAAAAGCAATTAATAATTCATGTTTAACTCATCGCTTCTACTTCAGACCTTTATTAGACAATAAATTATAAATTAATTATGCTGAACGATACAAATTGATTTAAAATACAAATTTGAAAATAAACTGTTGAAACTGTTGTAACTAAATTTTGTTTCGAAGTTGCGTTTATAATAGTTTTTTGCAATTTTAAACGTGTAAGTTGTAAGCACTGATATTTGAAAGTTCAAAGCTGTATATAAAATAAATGCAATTAGATTGAAGAAGTCAACTGCAATATCGATTAAAATCTTTAGTACAAAACAAATGCGTTTGGTATGGTTTTAGGGAAGTGTTGGCTTCCCTTGAATGGACGAAAGTTGGCCGTGCAATAGAATGTTCACTTTACCACACATATGAGTACTTGTGTGTGTGTGTGTGTGTGTGTCTGTGTGTGTGACAAGTAGCCCTATTTGTTGTGCTGCAAATTCAATTTGTCACTCAAAAGCCGTCGAAATGAAGCAATTTCCTGCTTGCTGCCAACAACAGCAGCAGCAGCAGCAACAACAACAGCAACAATTACAATAAGATGAAGAAGATGAATAAGAAGAAGCAGCAGCCGAGTAAAGAGCAACATTCTGCAAACTAATTAAATGAAATGAACTCGAATGAAACTTGGCTCCGAACTAAGCAAATTGGGCAACTTGTCGCAGTGATTACATCAAAATTTTTCACAAAAAAAAACGAAGACAAGCAAAAGAAAAAGCAGCAGGCAATAAATACAAAAAAAACATTGCACAAAATATATACGACATGTATTTTATATAGCAACGGACATAGGAAGGGCGTATGAAAACTGTCAGTTTGATTCATTCGGCCCCAAAAAAAAAGTTATTCGGCAGGCCGTTGGCCAGCCTGACTTGTCCAACGCTGACAGATGGCCAATACGGTGAAGGAACCGGGAGGGGAAGGGGAAGACAGGCAGAGAGGGGTCAGAGGTGGGAGGGAAATGTTTGAACGACACAAAGCTTAATTTGCTGGAAGAACGAATGTCAATTAAAATTTTTTAATGAAATAACTTTCTTTGATTTGGCAGCGCGGCAATTGTGCAGGGCGGAGGGAGGAGACGGAGGGAGGTGGGGGGACCTTTGCCAGCTGCAGAAATTCAATTAAAAAAGGTTGATTAGTTCGCAATTACAGTGCCAAACGCTGCCTCATTACCAAACATCAATCTGTAATAGGTCGACTATGAAATACTCTGCAAGTGTGAGCAGAAATTAAAATTTGATCTGAATAGGAGGCAAAATAAAACTAATTTAGTTATAACAGTTGAAATAAAAATTTATAAAATAAATATATAATTCTATTTAAGGTAAACATAATTCTATTTAAATTAAAGGTATTACAGTTAAACTATAAATTTATAAAGATAAAAAAATATAATTATATTTAAAGCAAAGCCCTATTAAAAAAAATGATTGCCGGAGGTAAAGTAAAAATACTTTGATTTAGTTTCATTAACTTATTTTTTAATATTATTTATATTATATTTATTTAACATATTTGTGAATATATATCATCATCTTTATTATTATTTTATGTCAATTTGCTATTGATATCATTAAAATATATTAAAAATATATAAATAAATATTGTTTTGAAGCAAAACTTTATTTAATGCTTCTTTTTAACCATGACATTATTCAAATATTTTTCTTTTATTATTATAAGTTTTTAATTTATTTTATATTGTCAAGAGCGAAATTTTAGAACAATTTTTAATTCTTTAATTTATTAGTGTGTATCACAGATATTGAAAAAAATTGTAAGAGCAAAATTGTTGTTTTTTTTTTCCTGATATTTTATTATTTATATCATTGGTTACAGATTCAAATACTTGACAGCATTTTGTCGCACAACATTCCCATCCTATTCGAAAGAGTATTTAAAAAAAAACAGTTGCCCTTTCTTCCACTCGCGTTGCTGAAAAGTAAGCGGAAAAAACAAAATTCCGCCAGAGTTTAGCGAAATTTTGTGACAACCTCCTGCGCCTCGGCAGGGAAGGACACTTTGGACTTTTAATTAAGGACAGGGAGCAAACGAATCGAAAGAAAAATATCCATGCAATTGGACATTATGGCGAGGCCTTTTTCGGGCATAATACATAATTGAAAACGTTCACGCTGTGATGAGGCAGTGAGGGAAAAACCCTTTTTTCCAATCTTCGACTTCATTTATGACATTTACACGTGCAACGCGGCGTGGCAAGAGATGGAAACAGAGCGATTGGCAAACGGAAGTCATTAAGTGGCAGCCAGCTGAGTTGCAAGTGATAAGAGTCAGCTCCCAAAAGGGTTGCCCCCCAACTTATGACTGATAACTGTTAACTTATAGCCCCGATTAAGGTCGAAAGTTGAACGTTAAAGGTAACGCAAGCTGTGCAACCGCTAAGCTGCCAGACGAGCACTTATCAGCGAAGCGGCAAAACACTTTCAGTAATGAGTGGAATCCAACTGGCAAAGCAACAACAACAAGCACACTTCAAGGGGGTAAGGAGTGTGCTTGCCACCCCACGTGCAACAATTTGTGAATGGGAAGCTCTCAACTTAAGGATAACAATAAGCAGCAACAAGAAGCAGCAAGAACAGCAACAGCAACAGCAACAAATGGCAGACGTTGTAAACAGTTGCAGCAGCTAAAAAGGAAAAGCTGCAGCAAAGTGGCAAAGTTCACGCCATCCCAGAGGAAGGGGCTGAAAAGGAGGTCAGAGGGTTGCCGGCAAAGAAAAAAGCAAAAAAGGATAAGCAGCAGGATAATAATGCGAAAGCAAAAGCGAGCACAAAAACAAATATGTGAGAAGCGATCTCTGTGGCAGCAATTGCTTCTTTCTCTAGCTTATAACATCCCTTTTTTTCTTTGTTTCTCTCCTCCCTCTCTCTCTCTCTCTTTCTTTCGCGAGAGGCAGGCGACAACAACATAACAGCAAATAGAATCAAATCTCAATAAAACGAAACGGAATCCTCTTAATGCGCCATGTAAACAAAATGAGCACGTGACTCGACCAGCAACCAAAACTTGCCTCCGTCCCGCACAAAACAAAAGGCGAACTATGAAACTTGTGTCCTGCAACCGCCGAACAAATCGCCACACGAGCGTAATCCTTAGACGGGCTGCAATACAACTCTTATCACAAGACGCCATCAGCCGTTGAGGATAACACCGAAGTCTAAACGTAGCCAGTTGCTAGCTGCTAACTCAGCAGAGGCTTTAGTTATCCTTGAATGGTTGAATGGGTGTCAAGTCATTGCCGCTTTACAAATCGTTGCAGATTCTCAAAACAAATATTTTAGCAACTCGAAGAAATGTGCAACAATATAAAAGATATATCCGAGCTGTGGACGAGGAGTATTCACTCTTGTCTATTCCTGTCCATTCTTGTCCATGTTCGTTTGCCATCTGCAATCTGCAATCGTTTGCCGCAGTCCGAAACTCGAACTCGGACACTTGCTCAACGATTTGCTGCCACATTTTGGGGCATTTCTTTATTTCTTTTCGCCTTGCTCTTATTGTCAGCCCTTTTCCGTTGTCATGAGAACAGCCGGAAATTTAAAGAGGGAAGAAGAGAGGAGATGCTGACAGTTGCAGTTGAAATGCCTTCAAATTTGATATCTGCGATTCCATTTATTCTCCAGTTGCAACTTGCAAGTGAAACGATGCCTCTTTTGGCCAGCTGCCAGGCTTTCATTCGCTCACGTATTGCCAAGTGGTTAATTACATCCCTAAATGGAAAATTACTTTATAACATTGCCAGCCAGCTAGCATGTGGGGCAATAGCCTGCAAATTGGCCCAAGCCAAAGAGCAGAAAACACTTCATTTTATGCGTCGCAATTTGCTTTAAGTGCTACTCTTTCCTTGACAGGATTCAGATGCTGTTAGACTGAGGAACAATCAAGATTTTTATGAGAGAAGTTATGAAGTCCGAAAGATAATAATGGGCCAACACTTTATGCTTGGCACTAATTCAAAATCCGCCAACAAGTTAGGCAGACGCCAAAGGGCATCGAGCCAAGGCCAAGTCTGTAGTTGGCCCTACACTGAGAGAAATGGGCAGCCATCAGTCAGCAGAATCACTTTTTATGATATTACGTATACGAATAGTATTCTCTTTTTGCCCAAACTAAACTAACTTCAGACACGCAGCCACAAAAGTCAGGCGAGTAAATTGTTTGATGCTTTGAGGCACAAACTCAGCAAGCATCCGCTTGTAGGAAGTGGACAACCAGAAGGGTGAGGACAAAGGGAGGTTGTCGGAAGCGACGGGAAACTTTGCTTGCCAGCAGCAGTAGCCATCAACTGCGAGGCGGCACTTCGAGTCTCGAGACATCGGGATGTGGGCAAAGGGCCAAAAGGATAAACAGCCTCGCAATATGAAAGATCTGCTCACATGAGGAGTATGAGAAGTGGAGAATAAAAGAGAGAGAGATGGAATTGAGGACAAAGAGGAACTTCTTTTATTGCGCCTTCCTTCACGCTGACTCGAAGTAGTGCCAAATTCTTATGATTGGAAAAGCTATAGCCCAGACACTGCTCTGGCCACTGTCTGGGATTGGAAATGCAGATGGAGCTGAGGGTGGGGATGGGGATGGGATAGAGCGGGAGATGGGGTTGAGATGGGGATGGAACTGTGGGGAGCACTTTGGCGAGCTGTGTAGAAGTAAATGAAGCGTGACGCTTTGTTTTCCTTTGATTTAGTTTTATGAGTCTACATCGGATGTAATTGAATTATGCAACTTGGCGCCGACGCCCAACGGCAGACAACAGACAACAGACGACTTTATTAGCATCGGATCGTAACGTAATGACGATGTCGATGTTGATGCCGATGATAATAGAGAGGATGCGGCTGTTGCACAAACATTGAGATGAAGAATGAGACAGCAACATGGTTACGCTTTTTAGCGGTGATATTTGAATTTTAGCTGCTACTCGTTCGCGATGAAATGAGTTGGAAAATATGTCTGCGGTTGGCAGTCAGTCCAAGTCTGAATCGATATTTTCGTACATTCTGAACTGAAATGAAGAGAGACTCAATGAACGCTGGCAATTTGCATAACTCAATAAAGCGGCGCATTAACTGATAACTGATAAGCAGAAGCTAACAGGGGATGTTGTGATGATGACTGATGAGATAGCAACACCACTCAGCATCCATTCATTGGATTCAGTATCAACCATCCAGTTGTTGACTCCACATAACAAGATAATTTCAGACAGAGAACAAAGCGATGCAGAGGCTCATTGGACTGCAGCAGGTTGAAGCTAATGTGAACAGGAATTTGATAGATGGATAGAAGGGAGGAAATCGAGGTAGAGAGGCATATTTGTAACGAGGTCAATTCCCAATTGAGTTGTATGGCAAACGGGTTCTATTTCACTTCATAGAGACCTGCCCATAATTAATATGCGAGTTTCCATGGAGCTATCTGTCATCTGGACTAAGAAGCGAGTGCAAGCGAAACACGAACCCTCGCTTAATCCTGTAGCCATAACAAGCCCTTAGACAACTCCAGTGGCATGTGGCATGCGATATGTGGCATGTGAGATGTGGGAGGAAAGGAGATTCGGAGTCAGACAGCTCGCCTCAGTGGCTTCCAATTACAGTTTCATACTCGAACACTGTCATACATCCTCTGATCAGTGGCTGGCATCGAGTTCGTGTGAGAGTTTAAAGCTGAAAACGTTGACAAATCGAAATCAAAGTCACCCTCCTCCTGCTTCTCTTCTTTCTCCTCTGGTGCAATACGAGTTGCGATGCAACGATGTAAACTGTTGAGGCAAGACCAATTGAGAGCTCGGGAATCATTTGTGTTGTTTGTGTCCTGTCGGACAAGGACTAAGCTGTCTAAATGACAACTACAAATGCAGCTGGACTCTCCAAGTCTCACGCATTGACACGGCAGCTTACGAGGCTCCGATGATATCGTAATTCCCACCAACACAAGCAAGGGAGATAGAGAGTGAAGGAAAAGGTGTTGAGGGGAAGAAGGAGTTGGCGAGTTGACACAACAAGTTTAAGACTAAGCGAGCAGAAAGCAGCCCCGGATTGTTGCAGTCATCTATTAGAGGAAGATGCAGTTTGGGGTCACCCAGAACTCAAACTCGCCCTCTCCTTCTTCACCCTCTCTCTCTTCTTCGTTTACTACACGCAACTCGTTCAACTTCTTGACGCGTCGCAAAGTTGCCCAAAAATGCTCACGTGCCATCGACGTGACCAAAATGTTTGCCCATAAATAAGCCAAATATGAAAATAGGAAAATGAAGACTTGAAGATGAAGATGAAGCCCACAAATAAAAGAAGAACGAACTCCAGCCGAAGTTTTCTACTCAGTTAGTGAGTTCATATGTTTTCCAGAGAACTCAACTCGTTTTGCACGAATCCTTTGAAAAATTCATCAATGAGTCGTGAGTCGCAGCTGAAAGGCGTTGCCTCGACTCCCCTCTCGTCCCTCTGCATTCCACCTTGGTAGACATTAACCCCAATTGACTAAATGGCTCATTAGGTCAGTGGGGGAGTCTTCAACAGTGTCAGCCTTATCCAAGGCACTCGCCATCATCGTCGCCATCGTCATCGTCATCGTGGTGGCCATTCAGAAGTTTTCCCCATTCAACCATTGAAGCACTCACTTGGCTCGTTGGGGCATTCACTCAATACTCATACAAATTCAAATACAAATGCGAAACAGAAGCAAAGCGAATGCGAATGCGAATGAAAACGCAACCGAGTTGCACTGCTGCGTGGTCAGTTATAATTAGGGGAGCTTTTAGGGTTTTATGGGCTAAGCGATTAGCGGCAAGGACCAAGCGAAAAGAGTGGGAAGAGAAAAGAGGAAAGCAGCGAAGTAAACACTTTCACGTTGACCCACTCCGGAGGGAAGGATAACTTCAGGCTGTAGGCCTTTGGGTTGTCTTCTTCATTTCACTTCGCCCAATTCCAATATTGTTAATTGGCGACATGGTTCCAACAAATTCGGAATGTGGAATGCGATTCGAGGAACCCAAGCGACCCATAAATATATCGGTTACAGCTGAATCCCAATTCAAAGCAGCTCTAAGTTATGTTCACACTGTTTATCTAGGGAGGGGCTAAGGGATGGGAATGAACTTGAAATGGGCGCGGGTTTGGGTCACGGGTCGTGGATATGCATAAGTCAGTGGAAACATGTTCGCAGTTCACCATCTGGGTTTCATTCTGATTCTGATGTTGAGTTGATTAATTGGCCATAAACCAAGCGATTATTGTAATAATTTGCAGTGAGAGAGAGAGGGAGAAAAAGAGTGTGGGAGATGGGGATATTCAACTTAAGGAAGTTGCTAGATAAACACATTTGAAACAAGTGCAAGACTGGACCCAAAAGGAACCCATAAATGCCACTTTGGGTGAATGGGGAACCATAAGAAGCAGCAGAGGCAGAACTGAAACGTTTACCGTTATGATTGTGGGGTGCAACTTTCCCCTCCTCCCCCTCTCAGCTCTTCTTCTTCCATTTCCGATGAACTGTTGATTTTGCCTTGAAGTAGCACGAAGCTCAGAGAGCTACCCCATAATCAAGGGGATGTGGATGCGGTTCCAGTGGAGCAGAGTGAGGAAGAGGGGCAGGAGAAAGGCAACTCGCAGAGCTGTAATTGCTTAATTTGATTACGTGCCGCCGTAAAAAGCAGAACAGGAAATTTGCGCACACACACACTGCCAAACACACACATACACAGACACACACATTCATACATGCAAGCTCATGCTCTGCACTGGGTAATGAAGTTGATTCGCCATTTGAATGGATGGATGGATGGATGAGTGGATGAATGGATAGATGGATAGGCAGTTAGCTGGCGTCGAACACGGGAGAATTGTTTCCCTGGGAGGAGGGAACAGTCTGGCGCGACTTTAAACTGTTTCCCAGATGCAGAACAACTCAATTTATGTTTCGACTGAAGCTCGAATGTCGCCAATGTCGAACAACAGTGTGGATAACAAGGAGGCTAAATAACTGTAAATTCAGGAGGAACAATGGCGTCAAAGGCACGAAATGGAAAACCATTAGCTTGGCTTCGGTTCGCTTGGGTTCAGCTTTGGTTCGGAATTGTTCAGTTTGGTTCGCTCGTGCGATAATTAGAAGCGACCTCCGCACGCTCAATTAGAAGCTTGTAAGCATAACACTACGCACAAAGAGGGAGGGGAAGTGGGGGAGGAATTGGGCACGAATATAAGTACAAACACTCTCTAACCGAATTGCAATAGCAGCAACAGCAACAACAACATCGAGAGTAACAACAGCAACCACAATGAGGACAACAACTGAAACAGCAGGCAAAATGGCCGCAGCGTTGAAGGCGAAACACGCGACGAACTGCATTTGAGGGTGGGGGCAAAGGGAGCCATTAAGAGAATGGGTGGGGAGGAGGGAGGGATTAGGCCGGAACACGCTGTGAAGCCAGCAAAGAGCAGGATGTGGTGAAGGGAAAGGGAAGAGGAGAGGGGAAAAGCGAAAGCGGCGACTCAAATGTCTTAATTAACTGTTAGTTGCAGTCGGCCAAATCAACGGGGACTCAAGCAGTGGGTGCGAGCGAGACACACAGAGAAAGAGAGAGAGAGAGAGAGAGAGAGAGAGAGAGAGAGTTGTAGTAAGTGGCAGTCTGGAGCCAGGAGCAAGAGTTACTGCCACGGCTTGTCGCCTTTGTTGCCACTAAATAATGCTCAGCAGGACGAGAACGAGGACGAGGCTGACGTCGTGCCTCAACATATTTATGATTTGCAATTATTTTAGAGAGAGGTTCGCTTCGGTTGTTAGACTTCTAGAAGGGTAGAGAGAGAGGAGCTAGCTTTATCTGATTTCGGGATACACGAAGTGTGCATAAACGTGAACACGTCGCCATCATCAGCACACACACATTCACACACACACACAAACACACTCAAAGACACACACACAAATGTGCGAGTTGGTTTTGTTTTTGTTTTTATTTTTTTTTTGGTGGCGGCGCCAGACGAAAGTGTTGGCTAGATAAATGGCAAGGGAGGGAGGGTGGTAAAGGGGTATTCAGGGGGTGGCTGCAGAGACTGCTCTGGAGACTGGGCTTACATGTCACTTGGCCATAAAAAAAGTTTATGTCTGACATGAGCCAAAAACAATTTGCATATTTTCCACTGGATAACAACTTAATTTAGGATACATTCGAGCTGCGACTGAGACAAAGAGAAGGAGAGAACTGCTTTTAGGAGAGTGGTTGAGGGGTTAAGATGGCGAGACTATTGCGTAAGCTGCCTTGGGGCAGACGATGCAGTGACAGTGTGGCAAAGAGCTCATCTCAGGATAGTTGTAAATCCCGCTGTTGGCCAGAATTGAAAATGGAATTCCTTTGATGCCGCCGTTTGGCAATAAAGTGAGGGAGTGAGAAGGGAAACACGGTTGACCAATTATTTGCAAAGTGACCTTTGCCGCCTGGTCTATAACTTGGCTTAGTTGCGGAGCTGCAATGCACCTGGAATGCAATTTATTTGCTGTCGTCGGGCTGACTTTTGACTGACGCCATATTTTCCGCAACATTTGCAATAGCCTCAAGTTGTGAGCTGTGTGCTCATCCTGCAACTGGAGACCACTTAGGGCAACTGTGTTGCACTGACAGAGATGCATGTGGCATGCGCAAGCGGCAAGCGGCAAGCGCGTGGAATGCAGCAGCCATTTCTCAAAGTGTCATGACTTCCTGCCCAGCACAACTCGACTCCATTCGACTCCATTCGACTCAACACGACTCAACTCGAGTGCTAGATGAGACACTTGATGTATTAGCATAATCAAGATGAAATGAGACTGCGGCCAACTGCGGCAATTAGTAGTGCTCAAAGTTCAGTAGTTATAAGTTACGAATCAGGGCTAATTTATAAAAGAGAGAGAATTCTATGATCTGCGACTAAAGTCAATTTTAAGTGCTTTTGATTTGACCAATTCATAGATAACGTGATTCGAGGCAATTTGAGATGCGCTCTTCTTTTCGTTTTAGTGCGTTATGAAAGGCAATGTGCTAATACAATAAGAACAGGAGCTGCACAATCGGAGCTGAAGCGAGTGGGAATAACCCAAAAGAAAAGCCAAATGAAATCCGTTTCATTCACTTTGTGTAGGACATGAAAATGGATTTCACTTTCTAAGCCACTTTGTGGCGTGTGCTACCATAAAAAGCGAAGAGCAAAAAATCCATTTGCCATGAGCAGGAATTAAGCCCGCAAGTGGGCAGCGGATGGCATAGAGGAAGAGGGTGGAGGGTAAGGGCAGGGTAGCCAGACAAGGATTGGCAAAAACGAAAAGCTTTCGCTTTGTGTAACTTTAAATGCATTTTGCGTTTGCTTTCACCTTTGGCTTTCTGGGCAAACGCTTTTACTAGTGTCAAATGCGCTACGCTTTCTCTCTCTTTCTCATTCTCTCTCTCTCTCCCGCTTCTTCTTATATGTATATTTCGATTTCATGTGCATGACGTTTACTAACACTGCAGCGGTGCACAACACTGTGCGGCACGCTAATAAACTTGAAACTTTCAAAAAGGCCCCAAAAACGAGTCGAAAACTTTGCCATTGCACGTCGCACACACAGCTCTCCCCCCTTTCTGACTCCTCCTCTTTCTTTCTCCTGATTATTCGCCTCTATTTTGTTGTTGTTGCTGCTCAGCACATACATACATATATATGGGCGCCAGAATGGCGCACGTTGGGCGCCAAATGAATTTCATTTTGCAGACGCAACGCGCGCAATTTTATTCACTGTCAAACGAAATTTCCTCTCTGTTGCCTTCGTCGCGAGTTGCAAAACTTTATCCTGCCCTACAAAATGACAAGGGAAAAAAACAAGCTAGAAAGCTACATTTGAGTGTACTCGACTTTAATATACCGCTTATCAATTTGTAGGGCTTTTAATAAATAAGTAGTAAGGAAAAGTCTATAGTCAGAATTGAATATAATTTATTCTTAAATTCAAATTTTAAACTTTAAATAACAATTAGTCCCTTAAAAAATTTGTAGTTTTAAGTTTAGAAAACAACCTATGCTTAGTTGTTTATAGAAGTTATTATAATCAAAACAATATACCTTGCAAAAATCAACTATGGGACAGCACCTTCTAAATTTTAAACGGCTCTATAAGAAGTTAAAGAAGAATAACAATACAATTTGTTTCACACTGTGGGTTAAGCTAGCTTTCTCTTAAGTTTTTCTTTTACACCCTCTACAATACCATGAAGGAATTCATACAAGCGAATAATCTAAGCACTTCTTGATTATTACTATAATCTCAAGTATACAACTACTGTCCCAAATATTCGATACTATGCTATTAATCCCATATATTGATTGAGTTACCTTTTCTTTTGTCAGGTATTTCCATTTACAATTGTCACTTAAATATTATACCCTTGTACTCTAAAGAACTGAGTATAAAAACTCATCGCATAGCATTGAAATTAATTTGCCAGCATTTTTTGCTCTTCTATTTTGTGTGTGTGTGTGTGTGCTTTTTTTTATTTTAGCCATCAAGTTGGCGCTGCCTTTTAAGCTAATTTGCCGGGTCCATCTGCAGTTAAAGTTGTGCTTCCATCGCATCTCCGTCTCCATTTCCGTCTCCGTCTCACCTGCAGTACTCAGTATCCATTTCGCACAAATTTGGCACAGAGAGCATTTGTAATCGCCTCGCAGAAAAGTCACTTAAATGCTCATTGATAACTCCAGCGCAGCTCTGGATGCCACTTGAAATTGCCCCGTTCCGAGGTTGTAGGCTGTATGTATAGATGGAAGGTGGCAGGTGGCAGGTGGCAGGTTTCAGGTTGCACGTTGAACGCTGTTCGACAGGCCAAAAATCGTTTGAAGCCGTTAACAAGCGTTGCCTGCTGCTGATTGGCATTGGAATTGGAATTGAGATTGCGACTGCGATAGCTATTGCGAGTCGGCTTGTTGCCTATTAATGTTACCCAGGCAACTTTGGTCAACAGACAGACTGACAGTTGCTGAAACACTTTAGCAATTTGCAATTGGCATATCGAGAGCAGAGAGCAGAGAAGAGCAGTGCAGAAAACAGAGTCGAGAGCACCGAACAGAGAGTCGACTCAAAAACCATTCATGCATATGAACAATCCACGGCTCTACGCACTTCTATACAAGTGCTGGGCCGGACTGAGACCCGGACTCGGACCCGGACTCAGACCCGGACCCGCCAATTCCATGCACAGCCACTGCATCCACATCGAGTTGGCATGGATACTCGCTTGTATACGAACTCATTCATATTTGCACACAGAGAGCATTACACAGAGCGCAGAGCGTTGGATAGCTTCAAGAATTTAGCGTAAACTCACGCATCGCTGATTCAATTCGCTTATTTACCATTTAATATTCAGAGTTCATTCGAATAACAACTTTTTACAGAAATTCACGGTCTGCGTGGATGGGGCAAAAATCCTGGCGCAAAAGGTGGAAAACCATTATTATTTTTTAAGAAACCTTATAAATAATGTTTGTGCTCTAAAGCAATGCAAAAAATATTGGCTTTTAAATAAACAGAGCTATTTAAATTTGATTCAAGTTCATTGGTACATTAAAATAATACGTTGAATAATTTATTTCATTTATTTAATGTTTATTTATTTTATTTATTTAAATCCAGCAGTTGTTCACCAAATAAAAGATTAATGTGTTTTCAAAAAAACTATATTTAAAATGAAGATTCAATATTAAAGTTTAAAATAATAAGTAAGAAAGTTACAGTCGAGTTTTTTCGACCATGAAATTAATATACCAAATATACCATTAAATTCAAAATATACCATAGAGTTTTTTCCATACCTTTATTCCTTTCATAACTCAAACGGACAGCTAATGCTAAAAAATCTATCTTCTCAATAAAATATTGATAAATAAAATATTACAATATAAAACATATTTTTATTATTAGTTCTTGCAATCTTTTATTAAATACGATATTAGGTTTTTTATTTATTTCTCATCACCAATACTTTATTTTTAGGAATCCTGCTAAAATAAGTCGAAAATAATGATGCTAATTAATCAAATAATCTCTCTTATAAATAATAAGATATTACTCTGAAAGGATTACATTGATGATAAATGGATTTATTTTGGGAATGGAACTCCCTAAGGAAGAAACTGATTAAATATATTTTACGATATCATCTGAGTTTAAGTTTTTGGGGCAATTTCTAGCCTATTTCCAAAGAAGACTTGGCCTAATTTGAGTAGACTTTTGAGAGATGCCACATGCGAGGGGCTTTCAATGGTCGTTACTAATAATTATGAAGAGTTTGCCAACTTTAATAATGCGGGAGAACAGTTTGGAAACTTTGCTCTTGGCATTTGGCAGCATTGTGAGCAAGTCTGACAAAGGTCAAAGGACATTTGGCAGTGAATGGAAAATGGAAAGTTGATGGCCAAGTTTAAAGCTGAGTGTGGGCTTTAACACTGCTGAAAAGTACTGAAAACAAGCAATGGAATTAATTTCATGGCTCAAAAAACACAAATCGTAAACAATTATAAACAGAATGTTGAAAAGCCGCACCACACACACACACATTGAGTGAGATAGAACACACAACATGACATGAGTGGACAGCTGAGAATTATAGAGAAAGGGAGTTTGGAAATATTTGGGGAAAAACCACAGAAAATCAAGTGGATATTTTTTGGGGGGTGATGAAGACAAAGATAAATGTTGAAAGTTTTTCTCATAGTGCGGGGTCAATAGACGTCAGTGCTTTGTGCCGAAACAGATCGAACACGAACCACAATTGCAACACACACACAGCTTTCAACTTCCTTGGCTGCCTTTACTCCGCCCCCCCTGAAGAGGCTAGCACTTGGCCTATGAAATCAAAAACAATTGTCAAAGTTTGCAAAGTGGTTTGATTGGGTCAATTGTGCTTACTTTGAGCTGGACATGCAATTAAAGTTTGCAGCAGGCAGCCAAACAACCTGCTCCGCACCTTGCCCCCTTTGTCTGTGCAACACCATCACCGACCACTGAGCACTTGGAATTGCTGCAAAGGACTTTTGAGACTGCAAGTTGGATACTTTTAATTGTTGGACAAGTCTCAACGAGGACACTCGTTTGACTTATCAAAGATGCAACCGATGTTTGTTCATGTGTACACGAACAACTTGCAACTGGCAACAGCAACTTGCAACCGTAACTTGCAACAGCTAACTTGCAAGTGAAACATTGTGTCAATACAAGTGAGCCAGGTACTCAACGATGATTCATTCACTCGCATTGTGAATGTAAATACATGTGCGAAAGCGGCCACCTGAGAAATCAGCACGCCACAAAGGCGTCTCGCTAAGTCTGTGCGAGGGGGAAAAGCAAGGAAAGGAGGACAAGCGGATGGCAAAGAGATGCCAACAATGGAAAGGGGAAAAGTGTGTACTTTATCTTGTTGTCAAATCGCTTTGCCACCGCCGCCGCCGCCGCCAAACGGGGAATAACAAACAATAAAAAGAAAAGTGTGGAATATTATGTGTAAATGTCCTGTTGTTATCCTGTTTCCCATTCCCATTTGAATTTCCCCCATCCCAGCTTCCTCATTGCTGTTCCTGTATTGATCTCAAATTGAATATGACATTGCGTGGCACGTGGGGAAAGCGGCAGCTGCCACAAGAACAAGTAAGCAGCCTACGCTTGAGTGAACTCGACTGCGCCATACCCGGCACAGTTCCAAACAAATACCTACAAATATTCAAATTGGAAATTGTGAGAGCAAATCACAAACAGCTGCAACTAATCTTTGACGCTGGAATTTGAATATTTTTTTTTCGCACTCAATTATTTGTCAGTTGAATAGGTCTTAACTTATCATACTTGATATTAATGTTGATTAAGAATATGTTAACGTAACGTTAATAAATTTATATTTAATACACTTGCATACTAGAATAGAATAAGTTTATTTAAGTTTACATTAGTCGAAGTTTTAAGTTTAGTATCCAAACGTTTCTATATGTTTACTAATTTTTTATTTTACTATTTTTAAAGACCGTGAGTATGTCAAAGAATAATTACTTATATATTCAATGTATGCCTGTTAATATTTTATTTTAATAAAATAGTTAGAAGCCTCATATTATTGTAAGAAAGATATTCTTTTTAATCTTCAATGATATATACTATGAAATAAATTTTAAATTCATTATCCAAAAGTTGAAAAAAGGCTCTTTCCAGAACTAGAATAATATATTTCTATACCTGCTACTCTATGGTATATTTAGAATGTAGTACAATATCGATATACCAAATGTAGCATTTGGAGTATTTCAGTATTTTTGCGGTATATGTTCGGTATATACCGAATATGGAGAATATGGTTTAATAGAAAATGGGTTGCGAGTATCTTGAAATCGAGCACACTCGACTCAAGTTTTCTTACTTGTTTTATTCTTAAGATTGTTAATTTTATGAAGAGTATGTTTCTAAATAAATATTTTGTATGCATAGCTAGTAAAAATATTGCAGAGTAATTTTGCAAGTCTTTTCCTTTCAATATGGAAAAATATAGTCAGTGAAATAATTATATGTACTAAACTTGACTCTACTACTTGTACAAGTATTACTAAGAAAAATAATCGTTGGCAGTTGATTTCATGGCCAGACAAACGGAGATGCTCGAATCAACTTGACTTGCACCTTATGCAAATCGGGTATAAAAACTTTCAAGCAAGCTTCGAATGCTACTTGGGACCTTTCATAAATGTGCCTAACTAACCACATCACTAAGTGTGGGAGGCTTCTCTTGCTTGCTTTCCGTATCGCTTTGTTTCGCTTGGCATCGTTTTTGTAAATCGTATCGTTTCATTAATGTGCTTCATGTGCTTCGTTTGTGTGTTGTCCTTGCGGCCGTGCCACAGATTTTTATGACATTGCAGCACATTAAATTTTACAGCTTATCAAAACAGTTGACACTTCCGCAGTCCCCTCACACCGCTGCTTGCTTTTCAGTTCTCGCTTTTCAATTTTCAGTTTCCAGTTTCCCAGTTTCACAGTTGCCGTGGCTGTTTTTGGTTTCTGTCTGGCAGCAGGCAAGAGTCAACTTGGCAGTTGGCAGTTGGCAGCAGCGGCAACCACATTGACAGCGACATGAACAGGTTCAGGACAAGCGGCTCCCTTGACGCCATTTACATTTTGGTTAACTGTAAATTGGCTTTGTATTCTTTATGTCTCTGTATGTGTGTGTGTGTGTTAAATGGGGGGTGAATTGGGGGTGTATGCTGCAAAGTTTTTTGAAGCTCATTGAGCGCGTTAATTGATTTTCGCGCCAAACAAAGGCAAAGTTTGAAGCGACACATCAGCGACGGGGGCCAAAAAGGACACACGAGCAGAGCCGATACGACACCCGGTCCGAAACAATGCCAGGACTCTCTCTTTGTGTACTAAAAAGGCCAATTGTTAACGACTACATCGACATACCGCCATTCCAGCACACACACACACACACACACAGCATAGAGGAAAGCGTCCGAAAAGCGAAGGAAGCCCTAAAAAATATGCCAACGAGGGTAGCTCCGATGTTTGAATGGGAAATGGAGAGGAGAAGAATCGAAGAGAAAGGAGGGACGAGGGGAGCAGGAAGTGTGGAGTGGGACGTGTGCTAGTGGAGCAATTTACGAAATGACATTATTTGAACGCAACAAAAAAAAATAACATAAAAAAAGCCAGCGAGAACACAGAGGAAAATGTGAAAAAATTACGCCAACAACTAAAATAGACAGCAATTCGTTGGCCCTCTCCCTCTCTTCCTCCCCCTCATTGTTATGGCCGTTGTTGCTGCAGTTTTTTGTATATATATATCAAGGAAGCAAAAGCAACAACAACAACAACAACAACAATGGGGACAGCAACAAGAGAGCAGCCGTTGATAGTCGTCGTGTGTTGCAAGTTTACATATTTTTTACAAGAGGGCGCAACTATTTTTTCGCCACCTTGTTTTTTGTTTGTGTTTCCTCCTCCTCTCTCTCTCTTTTCACTATTTTGTTTGGCTTCGTTGTCCCTTGAAAAGCATTTTATAGCCTCTTGGCCGAGACGAGCCAGAGACCGGAGACCAGGAGACCAGGAGACCAAAGGGCTTGGGGCAAAGGGCGTCGAGCATTGGGCTGAGGTCAATTGCAGGCGTTTCTCGGAATTTTTTCGTTCCATTGTGCTGCATATAGTAATATAGATGTGTGTGCTTGTGTGTGTTACATGCATGAAATGATAATAAAAACGAAATAAATTTTATGCAGCGGAACGAAGGAGAGAGAGAAGGAGGAGGATCGGAGTGACTAACCAAGTACATGCACATTTAAGGGATACAACGCATAAAATAAATGAAGTGCACACAAACAATAAGTACACACATACTCCCAAAATACACACACACACACATACAGACACACCCAAGCACACACATGAAGTGAAGCTGATGGATATTAACAGAAATTCCTCATAAAATAAATGACTCAGCTGTTTGTTAGTCGTAGTCGAAAAGCACTTTAACATCATTTTTATTGGTTCACTTTAAAATTGTTATGTATTTCAAATTGCATAAACACTCCTTTCTGCCCCTCTCCATCAACACCACACACCACACATAGACTACGTGCATGATTTAACAAAATTGTTGCACAAAGCCTTTTAATTAAAAATCAGAATTCATCTGCAATCCATGTATAACTCTTCCTCTCTCTTTCTCTCTCTGTCGCTGTCTCTGTCTGTCTGCAACCATGTGTATGACTTCGTGCTGAACCAATATTTACTCGAATTCGATATGATTTTAAATTTCTAGTCGAGAAGCAACAGAGCTGGCTCTCTCTCTCAATTCTTTGATATTTCAATGTTCAAATGCGTTCGAACGAACTCTGACCCTGGCAGGTGGCTCTTCTATTTGCCCATGTCAAGAGTGCACCGAGTGTGAAAACAAACACGAATGTTGTTATACATTTTCGACTCCCCAACTCCCTTCTCTCCCATCCTTCCTCTCTCTCTCTCTCTCTATTCATATGTTTTTATTACTGATTGCGTTTTGGAACCGTACGATTTGGTAATCAGCATCCAGTTGCCATTGCTGCCATCAATCATCATTTGCTTGCAAATTTTACAAATTCTTTCGTTCGACCTTTAATGAACTTGATTATTGAGTGTCACATTGTTGAGCACGCTCGACTATATCAATTTTACTAGTTTTCGGAATTTTATACCTTTTTCATTTTTATTTCTTTGAAATGTATTTTATCACAAACTCTTGTTATTCACACTGTGCTTCAATAAAACCGACAAATTGCCATCAGCAAACAGCATTGATCGAATTCCAAAATTGATTTCATTGGTATTTTTTGAACCGACAAAAAGCAACTAACAATCATGTCAGTTAAATTTTGAATTCAAATTTGGATTTTTTGCAACATTGTTTTCAAATTATGAAATAGTGTACCTCTAGTGTGATATTTCCTTTTTTTTTTACAATAAGTAAGTTTATTTGTTCAACAATTGTGTTCAATTTCCTAAAAAAAAAAAACATAAAACCGATTTACACTTTAAATATATTCTTCATTCTTTTGAATTGGTTCTTACAATAACTGTAGTCTTTATGATTTTAGAAGCTATCAAAGAAATACTTTTGAGTGGTTAAGAACACCTACTTATTAAATGAGTTAGTTGCTTTGGCTGGCAATATGGTATATATTTATTTATATTATATAGTATTTATTTTTGACTTTAATTTACATTCAGAATATTTTGAATATAGTTCGGTAATTACTATTGAATATTTTGGGTATGTTTTGTAAGTATTTTTCGGTATTTTTAATTTGGTATATTTTGAAATACCGCAGTTATTTCTTATATTCGAAATAGGTAGCATTTATCTCATAGTCAGGGGATACTCGACTATAGCTCTACTTACTTACTTATTGTATTATAAAGAAAGTTTCGATATATAATATATTTAATATAATTCTGTTATATCCATTTAATGAATAAATTTTATATAATTTGATAAGAAGAAATTATTTTCTTTTTAATCGAGCTCTACAAAAGTTAATTCAGCATCTTTGGCTTCCAATTTATCAGGTGAATGAAGATTCAAGTGAAGTTTATAATAATTTCTCTGGGAGCTGAAATGACAGTTGGGAACGTTGCTGGCAAATTTGCTGTGTAATGTGAAATTTTGCTTGTTAAACATATTGAACCCAAAGTAAAATGGTTCAATTTATGCCAGAAAAGGAACAAGAGAGAGAAGCGAAGAGTAAGGGGAAGAAATTCGATTGCAATTGTAGCCAGAAAACCAATGCCAATGACAGACAAAATTATGCAAAAGTCTGTGTGTGTGCTTGGGTGTGTGTGTGTGTGCGGGTGTGTGTGTGTGTGTGGAAGCAACAATGCATAATGAATGCTCCTCGATGCGTGGGTGTTCGATGTGTTCATGTCATGTTGAATATAAACTCACAACACACACACAGAGTAGAAGCAGAAGCATTGTGCCCAATGTTGCGTGCAACTGAAACGGAACGAATGCGAATGTGAATGTGAATATGAATAAGTGTGTGTGTGTGTGTGTGTGTGAGTCTATTTTGAATGGTTGCTTGTTGTTTGTTTGCCTGCCATGTCGCACTGACCCTTTGATTTATCAAATGAAATTGTTAATTTGCGCCAAAGCCAATTTAAGTTGCACATGTGGCACGGCCACAGCAAATTGTGCAACAAGCATACATACTATACACACTATAATTGAGTTGAACAGAGTGCAGCAGAGTTAATGCAGTTTCAATTTCAATTTCAATTGGGGAAAGACTGACGCTGATGCGTCGACCTCAACGTCGATAATCACGTGGCTTCAACTTTTGCCAATTTCGACTCGAATCGAATCGAATCGATTCACATTTTCAAATTAATTCGACGCTCAGCCAATTAATCGATTTTGATTTAAATTCTCATTTAAATCAATTACGTCATGCATTTGTTATTGTTATTGTTAATCCATTGCAGTTGCAGCGCGTGCACAACAATATTTGTTTTCACTTGCGGTTTAGCGGATTGCGTATACGTAATATAGAGGAGATCGATATCAGACATACAAAAACGCATTTACCATAACCAGATTGATGGCGATTTTAATTGGCATTGATTGCAAAATAACAATTGAATTTAATAACACCCGCAGCACTTACACACACACACACTCACACACCTGTATGTAATTATGTGCACACACACACTCACACACACACAGTCTTTGGTCAGGTTGTGGCAGTCAATCAAAACTGCTTGCATAATTCTCTGTCCCCAACTCGTTTATAGTATGTCTATCTGCAACCTCTGCTTGCTGGCTAGAACAATTACACCCCATGTGGAGAGGGGAGAAAAGAGGAGGAAAGTGGACAGTCACTGCACCTAAAAACTTCAACTGCAATTCTCCTGTTAATCCAATAGGTTGCACTCATAATTTCCGTTGCACAACTGAGAACTGAGCATTAAATTGAAGGGAGCAAGCATCTATACAATAAATACCATACAAACCATTTCACTAGCTTCGATAGTTACATACTCTCCTTACATAAAAACCAATTTAATAGTGTCCGAGTGTGGACGTCATGCTGCTATAAGCCATGACATGACATGACCAACAGATTCTAAGCGAAATACTAAAATCCTATTGCAACCAGTTTTACATCAGAGTGATATTAATTTACATGAAACAAAAACAATCGTATATCTATATTATTTACAACTTTATGTAAGTCTAATAATGTCATAAATATTTTTTTAGATTTTTAATATGTTTTTATTTTTTGGAAGGATTAAAAAAATAGTAAATGAATTTCAATGACAAAAAAGCTTATACCAATATGATGTGTTGAAACCATAATCATATTTTTAAATTATGCAAAATCCGAGATTAGTTGCAAATCATATAAACATGCGGCTTAGTCATATCATTTGGGTAATTTTTAAGCTAAAAAATTTATTTAAATTATTTTTGAATCGCATAAACATAATTAACGTTTAATTTTCTGGTTTATTTTAAGTATTCACCGGCTTTGTTCTCTTTTTCTTGTTTTTCTCCCAAAGCTATTATTAATTGTCAAAGCTTTTTTGTTATAGCTCATTTTTATTTTATCAATAAACAAGTAAGAGTAAGCTAAGGTAGAGTGTGAGATACCCGCCATCCATTTTCAATGAAAGCAACATAGTGCGGTACTATCATTTAAGTATACCAAATAAATATTCCAAAAAATACTAAAAATATATAGAAATGTATATTTAATACAAATGTATATTAAATATACCAAATATACATTTTGTACATAAATACCAATATACAAATGTATATTTGATATACTAAATCAATATATAATATACCAAATGTGCAGTTCTGCTATATATAGGACAGATAATACTACTTTAAAAATATACCATAAAGTGCAAGATATACCAAACTGTCAACCAAAGTAAGAAAAATTATTTCTTGAATAATTCATAATCGTAAAAGAATTAAAGCTTAATTATTTTATAGACTCAAAGCTCTAGCACAGTGGGTATAAAACGCGTTAGTCAAATTAAATTGAATATGAAAAGAGAAATAAAAATGGAAGTGAAGCATAACGAGATATACCAGTAGTTAAATGTATAAATGGTTGCTTTGAATAACTTAAGGGTCTTAAACATATTTTGTATTATATACAGCTTACAAAATAAATATGACTTTAATTAACTAAAAATTGACATTCTCCCAGCTCATGCTACGCAGCATGAATGTAACACATTCCAAGCTTACTTTTTAAAAGTCTTTCAATCCCGTTTTAATATAATACCTAAGCCACTCTAAAGTAATTAAAACAAAGATGAATAGAGAGATGAATGTGAAAATATTTATTTAATTATTTTAGCCAATTAAATATTTCTTTCAATTTAATCCGATGAGCAAGTGTAAAGTGTAAAGTACTTTTCAAAAATCGAAATAATAAACAAAGCAAACTCCACCACAAAATATATAGCATAGAGATGTCAAACGAGAACTGAGAACTGAAGTGTGGCCAAGCGAAATCATTTTCATTGTTTGCTTGGGACTAGATTGAAGAGAAGAGCAGAAAAGCAAAGCAAAGCAAAGAGGGAAATGGAAATCAAGTGCTGCATGTGGCAATGTCTTTTATCGAGGCAATTCCATTGAAACATGTCGTTATCAGAGCCTAGAGTCATATTAACTCAAATGTGAATCCGTGTGTCATGCCGGGTGACAAACGCGGGGGGTTGGGGGACACGAGGTGAAGGCGGGGGGGGTGAAATGACAAGCCGCAGGGGCGTCGCTTTTGCCTTTTGTTTGACGTGAAATTCAATTAACGCGGCTCGCACATGCAGCCCACAGCCAATTTACAGTTAACCAACATTTGAATGACTTTTCGTGGCAAGTGGTTGGCGGAGGGGGAGAGAAAGGGAGTGTGCAGGGGGGGGGGAGCAGGGGGAGTTTTTGAGAGTTCGAGGCTCTTTGATAAGTTATAAAATGTAATGCGCCATCATGGTCGTAAAATCTCTATGACGCGACGCCATCGACAACGACAACAACAGCAACATCAACAATGACAGCAGCGGTGGCAACTCAATGAAGTTGCCACACACACACACAATATAAAGTCATAAAACGGAAATCGGGTTGGGGGCATAAACCAGCCAAAATATGCGTGATGTACGACACAGAGGAAGTTGAACTGAAGTTGGAATTGGGAACTGAAGTCTCTTTTAGCTATCGCTTACTGTTTGCCTTTAAGAGGAATGCCTGAAATGCCAACGGAAAATGGAAAACGGAACCAACCCCCCTTGCAGAGGGGAGAGTCCATTTTTAGCCTGGCCACACCGTATCGTCAAGTGTTGATAGGAAAAGTATTTCCACAGGTGTTGCCAGCAGCTGATTTAAATTATTCGCATGTTTGGCTTTTAACCGTGGCCTCCACATAAATTCCCCAGCTGGGGAATGGCTTACCACAATGTGTGGCACGCTGCCGTCGAGCTGCCGTCGAGGCGACCAAAGCGACCGAGAGCTGACCAAAAGCAATTGGCCGAGATAAGATGTAATGGCTTTTCATGGTGCGGCCCTCATAGTTATCTACAGGAATTACGAGCTGGCTGCAGTCTGACTGGAGTTGCCCCATTCTGTTGGCCAGTCTGAAGCCAGCAACTGGCTGGCAAAAGAGCTTTAAGTTGCACAGTTGCAAGTCAATGACACTTGGCCGAGTGCATAGCCAAAGCAGCCACCCACTCACTCAGTTGCCAGTTTACAAGTTTTGCCTGTTGCCAGTTGCCAGCTGCCAGTTTAATGGCCGCTGAATGATTTAGCAGAAGTCTGACGTCTATGGCGACTCAGCCAAGTGCTTGACTCCATGCTCTGACTCCGTTTAGTTGCCAAGTTTCCAATTCCCATTCGAACTCCCAATTCCGACATCGACGGCGACGGCTGCGCGATTCCCACGTGTATCAGACCACGTTTGATTCATTTTGATTCATTTGAGCTGCGCTTTCCAGCACACGGCCGCCATTTACATTCAATTTTTGGATCAATACCACAACGCATAATGGTTGAGGCAACCACGTTCACAATGAGTTGCTCCTTCTTTCTGTTGCTCCCTTTCAGAGGGTAGCTCTCTCGCTTTCTCTATTGCTATCATTTTTATTGTTGTGCAAGCGTGCAACCTTCGCCTGAACATGCTGATATCTCAGGTGCTTCGTTTCGCACATGTATTTACATTACCAATGCAGCAGAAGGAGACGCCTCTCTCGACCATCTCACCATCCAACCATCCACCACCCAATTTCACTTATAACCACCCCCCACAAGGACTTCGTGTCTTGGCTTCGTTGTGTGTGACTTTCGTTTATGGCTCCTTCGAGTTCAGGGACAAGAGACTCACATCAATTGAGTGCATCTTTGATGTGAGCCAAGTCGGAAAACTTGTCCCACAATTAAAAGTATCAAAGTTGCACTTTGAAGTGCACTTGCCACACACACTCACACCACACACACACACACACACACACATGGAAAGACAAATGTTAGCAACGGTTCAATTGAGATGGCTCCTTAAGTGCCAAAGCCACAAATTTTAATTGCCGTATTTATTGCTCAAACGACAGCAGACAATTGGCCAATCAAGTATTTTTGGGGGGAAAAACTTTGTCGTGGTTAACACAGCAGTTGTTAATGGTGAGCCAGACACGCAAATAGCAAATACAATTTGAAACCATTTGAGTATAATTCTGCATTCTCTTTCATCTTGGCAATTAGAGAAGGGTTATTATAATGATGTATGCACATAAATGTATAGCAGATAATTTAATAGTATCTGCAATTTCATAAAGTTGTAATTAATAACAACAAGTTCAACTACTAGAGATTGACCTTTTGTTGCCATTTTCCACTTGAATTTCTAGCTGAAACAAAGCAAGTTTACATTTGACTCTAAGGAGGCCAATTTGTTACACTACAATATTCGAGTATTTAAAGCGTAACTGTATATAAGATGGTCACAAATATTAAGCAGAAAGTTTGTATTTAATAATGTGCTTCACTATGACTAATCAAACGTTATATACTAATTCAGTAGTTTAATTCAAGAAATTTCTTGCGAAAGTGTTTGACAAATATAAAAGTCTAAAGCTAACTCAGTTACTGAAAAGACTGTGCAAAATTATTGATTTTTACAACTTTTACAGCTGTTGGCCACATAAACTTTATGATTTATAGAGGGTTATAAATTATGTATTTTGATTTCATTGTTATGCGTTTTATTTTTCCATAAGTTATTATTTCATTGTTTAACTTGGCTATCGCAAAGTCTTTAAATAACTTTCTTTTTAATAAAGTGACCTTTAATGTGTGCAATAAGTAAAGATTTAAATGAACATTTCTTTTAAATATAGAATTGACGATTAATGTTGATATGAATTTTATATTTATTGTCCATGAGGATAAATAATCCTTGTAGTTTATAGATGCAATATGATAACTTTTTACAGGAAATGTATAAGTTGTTTTATTCTTAATTAGCCCTTACTTGCTGAGGTACTATATTTAGAAAACAGTTGTATATGGCATAAGTCGGCTGCTTTAATCGGTTGCTATGGCTGCCAATCTTGTATATTTTTTGCTCTAAAGTCGACAGCATCAACAGCCGAGACGATATAGCTATGGGCCTAAGTTGCTTTGGTTGACAATATGGTATATTTTGCAATCTGTGGTATATTTCGAATGTTGTACTTCATGGATGCAAAAAATACGGCCTTTTTGAATAATACTGCACTGTTTTGATTTTACTCCGAATATAAAGCGGATATCTCACAGCTTTCTTTCTTGTCAGTATTTTTTCGGTATCATATTTTGTATATTTTTAGAATAATATATACTAAAAGTGCTTTTACTGTGTACTCGACAATAACTTTCTTACTTGTTTATATTATTTCTGCAATCATAAAATATTTGATTTCCTTACCAGCTTAACACTGACTTAAAGGATCTAGGCATTTTTGCAATCTTTTATTATCTCAAGATTGTAATACTCTTAGCAAACGAGTTTGCTTTGCCATCAGCTAAGAGTGTTAGTTGAAGAATCGCGAGTTTAAAGAGGATTTCACTGGGTTTTCCTTTTCCACACGTATTCCACATATCATATCCCCTCGCCCACTCCCCCCTCTTCGTCACTCTTTATCTTTCTGTTTCTCCATCTATGCTGTCTTTCATGTGTTTTCTGTTGGCAGACAATGAAGTTTATTATGTGCCGTTCATTCACACCTTTTGAATTTCTTTCTTTTTACAGCTTTCTATCAGTGTTGTGGGTTTCTTTTTTTTTTTTTTTGTATTCCATTGCGCAGTTGTTTTTTGTGTGGGGAAGCCCCAACAGTTTTTTCTTTTTCTTTAGCTCGTTCAACAACAATTATTTTCAATTTGAGATCTGCGAGGCATGAAATTAATTTCGTTTGCTCTCGCAGTTCCCAATACCACTTTGCCATGTAGGGACTCTAATCCCTTGCCATACACACGCAAGTGGGGGAAAGAGATGGGGATGGGGATGGGGATGGGGATGGGGATGGGAGAGGGAGGGAGAGGGAGAGGGAGTGGGGAAGTGTTGGTGTGCAATGAAATCAATCTTTGTTGACATTTGTAGGCTGCTTTTAACCTTCAACTTCAATTGTGGGTTGCGGGATTGTGTTGAGATCCCCCTTAATATCCACTTCACCTTCACCTTCACTCTTTGTTGTTCATAATTGAAGGGTCTATTGTTGTGGCAATTGTCCTGCAGGAACAATGGCAAAGGCAAACGCTGTGGCTTCTTTTTGCTCTTGTGTGTGAGTTGGCAACAACAATTGAATTTCCTTTTCCTGCTGCTCGGGGGTGGCCTTTAAGAAAAGTAACGAAAACGAATCGAAATGTGAATACGAATATATACTCGTAGTATATCCTTGTATTAGCCTAATCCATCGCATCTGGCTGGCATCTTTTTATTATGCGATTCATTTTCATCCACTTTATTTCAAGTTTATCTCAATTTGAGTGCCGTTGCTTCGTCTTTTCCATGCTCCATCTCTACATCTCCTTCTCCTGCTGCACTCTATAAAATACGATTACTAATCGCTTTGTCTACTCTCTGAGTCCTTTGCTCGTTCTTATTCTCTCATCAAGTCTGGCTGCGGGCCCTTTTTGCAATCTCTTAGTCATTCCAGCCCAGTCGCCCAGTCTGGCCCTCGTCCTTTTGGCCACTTCCCACGGCAGGATGCGGCACGCCCACTGCACAAGAATTTGCCAACTCATCATTTGTGCAACGCTGTGTAATTAAAGGCGCTCCGCAAAAGCTGTGGTCGAGCTCAGCTGTACCCCAAGGCAGCTGAAAAGGACTTGAGTGAGTTGCTTCGTTCTGTCTATAATGCCAGAGTATTTGGCTCTCTCTCTCTCTCTCTCTGGCTCTATGTGTGTGTGCCGCCTTTTCATGTTGATTATGCTAATTTCAAGTTGACTCTGAACATGAAAACGAACACGAAATTCTAGTGAACATGTTATGAAGCAATATAGCTAAAGCAATACTCGTATAGAAGCAGGAGCAGCAGCTGTAGAACTGTGGAGCTGTCAGGAGCACACACAAATCCATCCTGCAGAGCTCACACAAAGGTTTGTCGATGTCGCCGTCTTTTGGCTTTGGCTACATCCGCCTCACTTCCGTCGCACTTCCACTTCCGCCTCACAATGCCGCATGCCACACTCCGCTTGCCGCTTTAATGAAAAATGCTGCATAACTCCAATCTTGCAACTTGCTTTTACTGCTGCCAGCGTAATTAAGGTCTGGCTAGAGTAGTGAAAGCCTTGTCGAGTCGGCTGTGTGTATGGCCATTAACTCCACACTTCGATGGCTAAGCACAAAGTGCGACACTCGCACAATGAATACTTCAGATCCAATAGAGAGAAAGCAGGATTAAGAGCAAGAGGGGAGGGAGTTGTGAATTGTGCACAGCTGACAGTTTTGAAAAATGAAAGCTTCGCACGGCTTGCATACGCCGACAGTGGGCGGCCGAGTGGGCGTGGCAACAGCAGCAGCAACAGCAGCGAAGTCATAAAGCAGCGGAAGTTGCGCCGCGCCGCAAATGTGGCGGAAAATATGGCGTCAGTCAAAAGTCAGCGCAGCGCGTTTAATGCGCGCGACAGCAAATAAATTGCATTTTGGCTGCACATCTCTACTCTTTACTATTCTCCCATCTCCCACCTCACACCTCTCTCTTCTTGCATTTTTTTTGTAAAGGTAAAAGTGCGAGAGGATAAAGAGAGAAGAAAGAGGTTTCATTCTCTATATACTAGTAGCTTGCCGTCACTTAAAAGGCAAAAAAGAAATGCTGAAAAGCAATTTCAATGCAGCTCTTGGACCGCTCGCTGTGCGATGCCAGCGAAAGGTGCGAAATGCCGTGAAGCATCTGCAAATAAAAAAGGAGCTGAGTGAAAGGACACCTAACGGAATTTGCTGCTCACACAAAAAAAAAGCTAATAAAGCATTACAAAAGTATTCGCAAAGAACCTCAGTTATGGCTTTATTACCACCCAATATATGAGAGAAAATGCATAAAAGCATTTTCCATCATTTTGTGCAAGTGGCAAGCAAGCTTCTATGAACTTTTTATGTACACTCATAAAAACTAGAAAATCCCCAATGTGTTTGTCTTCTTTGTATAAGCTCACCAAATATGAAACTGAAAAAGAGAATAAAAAACAGAGCATTGTGATAACGAAATAAAACTACGTATATCATAGTTAAGTAAAAATTCGTCTTTATATATCAGATATATTATTTATATGTATGAATATTGGAATTAACAACTTAAAATAGAGCGCAGAAACTTAAAAGTTTTTGAGACGAAAAAAAAAGCAGAGGTTCCTTATTAAATTGACCCGAGTTCCATATTTCATTATAAGATTTCGTCTACAATAAAATATATGCAATAGAATATAACTCAATGGCACACAAAAAACTCCCATATTCAGACTTTGACTATTTTAGCAGTGTTTTGGCTAACAAAAGTAAGAAATCATATATATATATATATACATATATATATGTAGATCAAATTTACATAGTCTTTATTTTGTGATAATACATTCAGAGAGTTTCGTTAGTGAAATTACCATGTTTGAAAATCACAAGTTGCAACTATATCTTTTATTATTAAACCATAATTCATAGCAATCAATTTAAAATAAGACAAGTAAAAAAGCTACAGTCAAGTATGCGGTATTATTCTTAAAATACTAATAATATATCAAAAGCCATATTTGGTATATCGTCGAAGAACTACATAAGAAATATACTATAAAAGGCAGAATATACCAGATTGTCAGCAAAAACAGCTAAGACTCCATTACAGATCACAACCTGGAATCATAAATATTATAATTATTATAACGTATACCAAAATTACATATGTACATTTCCTATACACACAAAGTTAGAATATCCTTTTACCCTATGAGCAGCAAGTATAAATTAAGAAGTATAAATATATATTATGTAATATTATACATTTATAATTAATTTTCTTTCCAAAAGCGTTTTAAATCTACGAAGATAAGTACATCAAACAGGCGTGTAAGGAAATTTAACAACAATATGCATTATGCATCCAACAATCTGCAGTCACCAAATTAACAAAGTTATCTACAAACAAATTGAGTGGTGGGTCTCTTGTTATCTGCGTCGATCGACTGTCGCTTTTTCTGGCTCTGCGTTTTGCTTTTCGCCCTTTGCCTTTTAATTGCTATGACAGTCAGACAACTTGCAGCTCCCTCTGTGCTTGTCCCTGCACAATTGTCTCAGTCTAAATTAAGTTGTTATCCACTGGAAATATATGCAAATTGTTTTTGGCTCATGTCAGACATAAACTTTTTTTATGGCCAAGTGACATGTAAGCCCAGTCTCCAGAGCAGTCTCTGCAGCCACCCCCTGAATACCCCTTTTACTACCCTCTCTCCCTTGCAATTTATCTAGCCAACACTTTCGTCTGGCGCCGCCACCAAAAAAATAAAAACAAAACCAACTCGCACGATTTGTGTGTGTGTCTTTGAGTGTGTTTTGTGTGTGTGTATGTGTGTGTGTGCGCTGATGATGGCGACGTGTTCACGTTTATGCACACTTCGTGTATCCCGAAATCAGATAAAGCTAGCTCCTCTCTCTCTTACCCTTCTAAAGTCTAACAACCGAAGCGAACCTCTCTCTAAAATAATTGCAAATCATAAATATGTTGAGGCACGACGTCAGCCTCGTTCTCCTCCTCGTCCTGCTGAGCATTATTTAGTGGCAACAAAGGCGACAAGCCGTGGCAGTAATTCTTGCTCTGGCTCCAGACTGCCACTTACTACAACTCTCTCTCTCTCTTTCTCAGTTTATTTCACTCGCACCCACTGCGTAAGTCTCCGTCGATTTGGCCGAGTGCAACTAACAGTTAATTAAGACATTTGAGTCGCCGCTTTCGCTTTTCCCCTTTCCCTTCACCACATCCTGCTCTTTGCTGGCTTCACAGCGTTTTCCTGCCTAATCCCTCCCTCCTCCCCACCCATTCTCTTCATAGCTCCCTTTGCCCCACCCACAAATGCAGTTCGTCGCGTGTTTCGCCTTCAACACTGCGGCCATTTTGCCTGCTGTTTCGTTTGTTGTCCTCATTGTGGTTGCTGTTGTTACTCTCGTTGTTGTTGCTGTTGCTACTGCTGTTATTGCAATTCAGTTAGAGAGTGTTTATACTTATATTCGTGCCCAATTCCTTCCCCACTTCCCCTCCCTAGTGCGTAGTGTAATGCTTACAAGCTTCTAATTGAGCGTGCGGAGGTCGCTTCTAATTATCGCACGAGCGAACCAAACTGAACCGTTCCGAACCAAAGCTGAACCCAAGCGAACCGAAGCCAAGCTAATGGTTTTCCATTTCGTGCCTTTGACGCCATTGTTCCTTCTGCATTTACAGTTACTTAGCCTCCTTGTTATCCACACTGTTGTTCGACATTGGCGACATTCGGGCAAAGGGTTTTTAGCTTCAGTCGAAACATAAATTGAGTTGTTCTGCATCTGGGAAACAGTTTAAAGTCGCGCCAGACTGTTCTCACCTTCCCAGGAAAACAATTCTCCCGTGTTCGACGCCTGCTAACTGCCTATCCATCTATCCATTCATCCACTCATCCATCCATTCAAATGGCGAATCAACTTCATTACCCAGTGCAGAGCATGAGCTTGCATGTATGAATGTGTGTGTCTGTGTATGTGTGTGTTTGCCAGTGTGTGTGTGCGCAAATTTCCTGTTCTGCTTTTTACGGCGGCACGTAATCAAATTAAGCAATTACAGCTCTGCGAGTTGCCTTCCTCCTGTCCCCTCTTCCTCACTCTGCTCCACTGGAACCGCATCCACATCCCCTTGATTATGGGGTAGGTCTCTGAGCTTCGTGCAACTTCAAGGCAAAATCAACAGTTCATCGGAAATGGAAGAAGAAGAGCTGAGAGGGGGAGGAGGGGAAAGTTGCACCCCACAATCATAACGGTAAACGTTTCTGTTCTGCCTCTGCTGCTTCTTATGGTTCCCCAAAGTGGCACTTATGGGTTCCTTTTTGGGTCCAGTCTTGCACTTGTTTCAAATGTGTTTATCTAGCAACTTCCTCAAGTCGAATATCCCCTTCTCCCCCACTCTTTTTCTCCCTCTCTCTGCAAATTATTACAATAATCGCTTGGTTTATGGCCAATTAATCAACTCAATATCAGAATCAGAATGAAACCCAGATGGTGAACTGTGAACATGTTTCCACTGACTTATGCATATCCACGACCCGTGACCCAAGACCGGGCCATTTCAAGTTCATCCCTTTCCCCGTCCCTTACCCCTCCCTAGATAAACAGTGAGAACATAACTTAGAGCTGCTTTGAATTGGGATTCAGCTGTAACCGATATATTTATGGGTCGCTTGGGTTCCTCGAATCGAATTCCAAATTCCGAATTTGTTGGAACCATGTCGCCAATTAACAATATTGGAATAGGGTGAAATGAAATAAAGAAGACAACCCAAAGGCCTACAGCCTGAAGTTATCCTTCCCTCCGGAGTGGGTCAGTGTTTACTTCGCTGCTCTTCTCTTTTCTCTCTCCACTCTTTTCGCTTGGTCCTTGCCGCTAATCGCTTAGCCCATAAAACCCTAAAAGCTCCCCTAATTATAACTGACCACGCAGCAGTGCAACTCGGTTGCGTTTTCATTCGCATTCGCATTCGTATTCGCTTTGCTTCTGTTTCGCATTTGTATTTGAATTTGTATGAGTATTGAGTGAATGCCCCAACGAGCCAAGTGAGTGCTTCAATGGTTGAATGGGGAAAACTTCTGAATGGCCACCACGATGACGATGGCGATGGCGATGGCGACGATGATGGCGAGTGCCTTGGATAGGCTGACACTGTTGAAGACTCCCCCACTGACCTAATGAGCCATTTAGCCGATTGGGGTTAATGTCTACCAAGGTGGAATGCAGAGGGGCGAGAGGGGAGTCGAGGCAACGCCTTTCAGCTGCGACTCACGACTCATTGATGAATTTTTCAAAGGATTCGTGCAAAACGAGTTGAGTTCCCGGGAAAACATATGAACTCACTAACTGAGTAGGAAACTTTGGCTGGAGTTCGTTCTTCTTTTATTTGTGGGCTTCATCTTCATCTTCAAGTCTTCATTTTCCTATTTTCATATTTGGCTTATTTATGGGCAAACATTTTGGTCACGTCGATGGCACGTGAGCATTTTTGGGCAACTTTGCGACGCGTCAAGAAGTTGAACGAGTTGCGTGAAGTCCGCGAAGAAGAGAGAGGAGGGTGAAGTAGGCGAGGGAGAGTAGGAGTTCTAGGTGACCCCAAACTGCATCTTCCTCTAATAGATGGCTGCAACAATCCGGGGCTGCTTTCTGCTCGCTTAGTCTTAAACTTGTTGTGTCAACTCGCCAGTTCCTTCGTCCCTTCAACACCTCTTCCTTCACTCTCCAACTCCCTCTATAAGTGTTGGTGGGAATTACGATATCATCGGAGCCTCGTAAGCTGCCGTGTCAATGCGTGAGACTTGGAGAGTCCAGCTGCATTTGTAGTTGTCATTTACACAGCTTAGTCCTTGTCCGACAGGACACAAACAACACAAATGATTCCCGAGCTCTCAATTGGTCTTGCCTCAACAGTTTACATCGTTGCATCGCAACTCGTATTGCACGAGAAGAGGAAGAAGAGAAGGAGCAGAAGGAGGGTGACTTTGATTTCGATTTGTCAACGTTTTCAGCTTTAAACTCTCACACGAACTCGACGCCAGCCACTGATCAGAGGATGTATGACAGTGTTCGAGTATGAAACTGTAATTGGAAGCCACTGAGGCGAGCTGTCTGACTCTGAATCTCTTTTCCTCCCACATCTCACATGCCACATATCGCATGCCACATGCCACATACCACTGGAGTTGTCTAAGGGCTTGTTATGGCTACAGGATTAAGCGAGGGTTCGTGTTACTTTCGCTTGCACTCGCTTCTTAGCCCAGATGACAGATAGCTCCATGGAAACTCGCATATTAATTATGGGCAGGTCGCTATGAAGTGAAATAGAACCCATTTGCCATACAACTCAATTGGGAATTGACCTGGTTACAAATATGCCTCTCTACCTCGCTTTCCTCTCTTCTATCCATCTATCAAATTCCTGTTCACATTAGCTTCAACCTGCTGCAGTCCAATAAGCCTCTGCATCGCTTTGTTCTCTGTCTCTGAAATTATCTTGTTATGTGGAGTCAACAACTGGATGTTTGATACTGAATCCAGTGAATGGATGCTGAGTGGTGTTGCTATCTCATCAGTCATCATCACAACATCCCCTGTTAGCTTCTGCTTATCAGTTATCAGTTAATGCGTCGCTTTATTGAGTTATGCAAATGGCCAACGTTCATTGAGTCTCTCTTCATTTCTGTTCAGAATGTAGGAAAATATCGATTCAGACTTGGACTGACTGCCAACCGCAGACATATTTTCCAACTCATTTCATCGCGAACGAGTAGCAGCTAAAATTCAAATATCACCGCTAAAAAGCGTAACCATGTTGCTGTCTCATTCCTCATCTCAATTTTTGTGCAACAGCCGCATCCTCTCTATTATCATCGGCATCAACATCGGCATCAACATCGACATCGTCATAGTCATAGTCATCATGGCTGTCATCATCCCCTGTAGTTCCCTTTTACGATCCGATGCTAATAAAGTCGTCTGTTGTCTGTTGTCTGCCGTTGGGCGTCGGCGCCAAGTTGCATAATTCAATTACATCCGATGTAGACTCATAAAACTAAATCAAAGGAAAACAAAGCGTCACGCTTCATTTACTTCTACACAGCTCGCCAAAGTGCTCCCCACAGTTCCATCCCCATCTCAGCCCCATCTCCCGCTCTATCCCATCCCCATCCCCTTCCATTCTTAGCTCCATCTGCATTTCCAATCCCAGACAGTGGCCAGAGCAGTGTCTGGACTATAGCTTTTCCAATCATAAGAATTTGGCACTACTTCGAGACAGCGTGAAGGAAGGCGCAATAAAAGAAGTTCCTCTTTGTCCTCAATTCCATCTCTCTCTCTTTTATTCCCCTTGTCCTCACTTCTCATGTGGGCAGATCTTTCATATTGCGAGGCTGTTTATCCTTTTGGTCCTTTGCCCACATCCCGATGTCTCGAGACTCGAAGTGCCGCCTCGCAGTTGATGGCTACTGCTGCTGGCAAGCAAAGTTTCCCGTCGCTTCCGACAACCTCTCTTTGTCCTCTCCCTTCTGGTTGTCCACTTCCTACAAGCGGATGCTTGCTGAGTTTGTGCCTCAAAGCATCAAACAATTTACTCGCCTGACTTTTGTGGCTGCGTGTCTGAAGTTAGTTTAGTTTGGGCAAAAAGAGAATACTATTCGTATACGTAATATCATAAAAAGTGATTCTGCTGACTGATGGCTGCCCATTTCTCTCAGTGTAGGGCCAACCACAGACTTGGCCTTGGCTCGATGCCCTTTGGCGTCTGCCTAACTTGTTGGCGGATTTTGAATTAGTGCCAAGCATAAAGTGTTGGCCCATTATTATCTTTCGGACTTCATAACTTCTCTCATAAAAATCTTGATTGTTCCTCAGTCTAACAGCATCTGAATCCTGTCAAGGAAAGAGTAGCACTTAAAGCAAATTGCGACGCATAAAATGAAGTGTTCTTTGCTCTTTGGTTTGGGCCAATTTGCAGGCTATTGCCCCACATGCTGACTGGCTGGCAATGTTATAAAGTAATTTTCCATTTAGGGATGTAATTAACCACTTGGCAATACGTGAGCGAAAGGAAGCCTGGCAGCTCGCCAAAAGAGGCATCGTTTCACTTGCAAGTTGAAACTGGAGAATAAATGGAATCGCAGATATCAAATTTGAAGGCATTTCAACTGCAATTGTCAGCATCTCCTTTTTTCTTCCCTCTTTAAATTTCCGGCTGTTCTCATGACAACGGAAAAGGACTGACAATAAAAGCGAGTGAGCAAAGTGTAAAAGAAATAAAGGAAATGCCCCAAAATGTGGCAGCAAATCGTTGAGCAAGTGTCCGAGTTCGAGTTTCGGACTGCGGCAAACGATTGCAGATTGCAGATTGCAAACGAACATGGACAAGAATGGACAGGAATAGACAGTAGTGGATACTCCTCGTCCTCGGCTCGGATACATCTTTTATATTGTTGCACATAACTTAGAGCTGCTGAAATATTTGATTTGAAAATCTGCAACGATTTGTAAAGTGGCAAAGACTTGACAAGCATTCAAGGATAACTAAGGCCTTAAGTTGAGACTGCAGACTTGCAACTTCGAACTGGGTCTAGCTGGTCAAGTGTGAATAATTCAGCACTCATGCAAAGGCAATTGAATGTCAGCGAATAGTTCTGAGAACTCAGAACTTTCAACTGAAGACACTCATTGTATTTTATGATGGCGCCACAGGCAAGCAGTTTGCAGCTGCATTTCCCCGATCCCCACAGAATTATTTTCACGCGGCCATTTGTCCGGCGCCAGCAATTTGATAGTTTAGCGAGTTGTCGAGTTGTCGAGTGGGAGTGAGAGAGAAGGTAAGGGGAAAGGAAAAGCGGAGGGATCGAAATAAGGGAGGAAGAAATGGTTGCGGGTCACGTGCCGCTTTTGTTTACATTCCACATTAAGAGGATTCCGTTTCGTTTTATTGCGATTTGATTCTATTTTCTGTTTATTGTTGTCCTTCGTCTCGCGTGCTTACCACACACACACACACACACACGTATATACACACACATTCGCACAAAGGGCAGTTGCAACCACAGATCGAGTCTCACATATTTGTTTTTTGTGCTCTCACTCGCATTCACATTATTATCCTCTTGGTTATTCCGCTCTGGGTTTTTCCCCGGTTTACTTTTCCCCGCCTGCTCTACGATGCTTTGTCCTGATGGGGTTGGCGTGAACTTTGCCACTTTGCAGCTGCTTTTTATACCCGGTAACTATTAAGTTGAAGGTTAAAGGGTTTGTATGTCTTCAACGCATCCTTAAAGTATGCTACATTTTTTATAAGCACCAAATTTAGTTCTGTCTTTCGTTAAATTATCTTATTCCTTCCATTCAATTATTCAATACCTCATCATTTCATCATGAACAATATATTAACTGTAGTTCCCCAATTTCGCAATAGATTTCTGCTATGTTTTTTCCTTTCCTGTTAGATGAATATATTCCTAATATTCACTGAAATATTGTCCAACTAGAAAGCTAGCTTAAGAAGCTATTTCAGCTAAGAAAATGAAGAATATGTATTTTTAAAACCATAACAAATATATTTTCTAGAATTTGACATGCAATAACTAAAATAAAAAAGAAATTTGCATTGGATTTACTTTAATTTGATGCTCTAATATCTAACATTACTTCCATTGTTTGTTAGGTATTTCATAGTCGAGTACAACCCTTTAGCTGTCTGGCTGGCTCTGTTTAAACGTCTGTCATTTGTTGTTGCTGCTGTAGTTCTTATTGTTATCCTCCATTTGCGAGCTTACCATTCACAATTTGTTGCCCGAAGGGTGGCTCACTTAACCTTACATTTCCCATTCCTGTTCCCATTTCCATTCCCATTCCCCTTTCTCATTTCGCATTTCGTATTGTCGACTGGTTTTTTCGTGTATCTTGCGGATAAGTTCCGAGCACGTCCCTGTGGCTGGCTGCCCGCAATGATAAGTGCTTGTCAGTCGAGCAGACTCCACTCTACTCTGTTAAATGTTACTCTTTTAATGCACTCGTATACTTTATGGTCAGCAATCTATTTGCACAGTTGCCCGACTGCCTAACTGCTCATCTCATTCATCATATTAAATGTAACTTTCAGTTTGCACTCTGTGTGTGTATTTTTAATTGAATTGCAATAAAAGTTGCTAATACAATTGCAGTTGCAAATCAAATTCATGGCAATTAATTCAATGGTGTGATGGATGTGTGATGGACGTGTCCTCACTGCCTAATTGCACTGACAACTTGTCCAATTTGTCTCGTTCTCTTTCTCTATGTCTAACTCTGTGTCTGTTCTAATCAAATTTGCATGCCGTTGCCTGTTGAGATTGGAATTAGTTATGCGAATGTATGCATGCATGTAAAAGTGCCAAAAGTGACACCAGATTGGATTAGTCCTTTGGAGTTTGCAGTTTGCAGATTATACGACAGACGGAGCAAAAAGAAATGCGCAACAGTTGCAGCATGCAACATGCAACATGGAATGCTCACTGCGCATGTGACCACAGAGCTAAAGAGCATGAAGAGCAGCGTTATTTGGTATTCGGATTTCGGATTTGTTATGTAAACAAAACCCGAGATGATGATGACCACGACGCTCATGATGATGATGATGATGATGATGATGATAATGGGCTTTGCGGTGTGTCTGCGACAACTGGCCGAGCACAATCGATACATTTTTTGTCAACTTAAAGCGTCTTAAAGTCCCCTTGGCCTATTATCCTTTTAGTTGCTGTCAGGACATGGGTAAGCATCGCATTTGCGAACACCTTGGCGAGTTATTTAATTTATTTAACCAGTCTTTGGCATGTTATCCCAGCAGAACTGTCTGACATCAGGATGCTTGTAAATACCCCCAAAACAGGTGGGGTTAAACAGGGATAGGGAAGGGGAAGGAGATGAATCCTGTAGCTGGTGACAACGAGGACAGCAAAAACAGCATTTGAGCTGATTGCGTTTTGATAAGCATGTATGTATGTGTGTGTGTGTGTGTGTGTGTGTGTGTATGCTTAAGTGTGTGCGTGCGTGCAAGTGTGAGAGAGTGTTTTACTAAAACGTTTACTCAGCTCATCCAACAACCCGCAAGAACCCAAGCAGCAGACAGTTGTCGACCCACTTCACACATGTAAACAATTATTTAATACCCTGTAAGTACATTGTGTTGCGTAATGAGGGTACATCATTTTAATATTAATTTAAAGTGTTACAACAACATTCTTTGTCTAATTCTTCCCATTGGATTATTTGTCAAATTGAAACTATCTTCAAGTCTAATAACACTTTAACTTCTTATGTTGTAATGATTTCAAATTTGTTAGTACAGCTTCGCAACTTCCTATTATAATTTTATTTATTATTTTATTTATGTATCATTATTTCACTTAAATCGCATCTAATGTTTATATTCTTTTTCCAGCGTTTGCCATTTTATAAAGTTACTTTTAAATATCAAAGAGTATGTCGTAGTCATCCAACTCGTTTTAAAGTGCAAGTTAATGTGTGTGTCGGCGTGTTAGTTTGTGAACTGCTGCCCAATAACCACAGCATTGCGTGACCAAGCTTCTTATATGTGTATGTGCGGTTAAGGGTTTGCTTTTGTGGGCTGTGGACTATGCACTATGGGACACATGCAAAACTTTAAATAAATTAATCAATACTTTTAACTATTTCGTTAATTCTATCTAATATTTTATTAAACAAGATTTCTGATACCAATATGGTAATATTTTTACATTATTTTCGATTTAAAATTTTACATTTTAGAGATACGCTTATTGATAAACTTTTATAAAACTATGTAATATATAACCATTTTATAAACTAGTTTCTACTTTTATATTGTGGATAGAAATGAAGTCTATTAATATATCTACAGAAACCATTCTAAATAAATAACCAAACAATATTTATTACAAAAATTTATTAAATAATCAGAAATTTTAACTTAAATAAGTTTTCCGTTACAGTATTATTAAATAATTTCTATCTATTTCTCCATCCAAATATCTTAAACTACTACCTCAAATTTCAAAGTACTAATTTCTAAACCACTACCTTCAATAGTTTGCCCCACTGTATTGTAAACTGCAGACTGCAAGTTGTGTTTGTCCTGCGTGTCTGTGTGCGTGCGCTTATGTATGTGTGTGTGTGTGCTTAAATGAAATCAAAAAGAACGTTGACACTAATTGAAATATGCCAGAGATTAGTTCGGTTACTTAAGTAATGCCAAATAATTGACGGGCGCGCATTACCCTCCTTTCTCTCCCTCCCTTCTCTCTTCTATTCGACTACTATTCAACTTTTGTCCTAGCCAACCTCTTATTCACCCTCTGAAAAAGTCCGAGGCCGTTACAAAATGAAAATTATGCAAATTTCTCAATGCGCTTGGACACTTTTGAATGCGAAGGCACAATGCAAGCAAGCCACCCTATTAACCCCCCACCACACCCCCTTCATATCGCCCCTCCAGTGCTTGATTGACTGGCCACTAAGTGCTTTGGCTTCAATGCGGATCATAAATAGCAGCAACAACAATAACGACAATGGAAACTATGCACAACAAAGAATGCAACAGAAATTTGCATACCCTGCAGAGAACTAAATTTCTAAAAAGGGTAGATCGAGATATAGGGAAACATTATATAACGCATGAATTTATGGTAAGTACAGATAATTTAGTATTTTTGATTCACAATTCAAGTATAATTCATTTAGTATTATATTTGGTATTTAAGTATGGTTCGTTTAGTGTTTTATTTAGTTAAATATATGTAGAGTTCATTTATTATTAAATGTATAATTAAGTAAAGTTAAGTGAAGTTAATTTAGTATTTATTTTCATTTTAATTTTGTATTCAATTTAGTATTTAGGTATAGTTAATGTATTTAGTGTTTAAGTATAGATCATATGGTATTTAATTTGGCATTTAAGTACAGTTCATTTAGTACTAAATTTAGTATTTAAGTATAGTTCATTTAGAATTTTAATAATTTAAATATATAGTTCATTTAGTATTAAATTCAGTATTTAAATATAGTTAATTTAGTATTTAAGTCTAGCTCATTTAGTATTTAATTTGGTTTTAAAATATATCTCATGTAGTATTTAAGTTTAATTTATTTTGTATTTAATTTGGTGTTTAAGTATAGTACATATTTAATTTAGAATTTAAGTAGTTTATTTTGCAGTTATTATCAAAAAAAACAAATAGTTTTAATTACAATGTTTGGTTTTCAAAAAGTACCAGTACTCAAATTGTTGACTTTTTGCCATTTAAACATAATAAATAAGTTTTAAGAGTGAATTCTCAAACTGCTAAAAATGAAATCATTTTACAATTTACAAGTATAATATAGGAGATATTTAGACCCTCAACAAGTTTCCAGTAATCCAAATATCAATTTCGATTCTTTCTCGTTTTAATATCCCCTTTTCTTGCCAACTTTGTAAAACAAATAAAGTAAAATATAGTAATATAGTGTTAAATAATAAATAAATCTCTAGGGTATCTCAGCTTCGACTACGCAATCAATATCTCATTGGTATTTCTTGTGTTTTCATTGCTCTAGTGCTTTAGTGCTGTGTGGCATTGAGCAAGCCGAGTCATCAAACATACAACGACTACGAGAATAGTCGTCAAAGGCATACTCGAAGATTAGGCACGAACTGAGCTAGGGAATAATTCAATTTGCGTTTTCAGTCGGACAAGAAGAAAGACCGTGAAAAGGACACGAGCCTAAGTAGGCTAAGTGTGGCAACATAATTCCCAAATGCTAACGAGCGAAGGAGAAAGAGAGATAGAAGAGAGAGGGAGAGAGTTCGTTGACTTGCTCCACTTGAAGTAGCATAAAGTAACTTTTGCACTGACTGCTGCGCTCAACTGCAGACAGACAGTCTCAGTCTGAGTCTCAGTCTCAGTCTCTGTGCTTGGCATAAAATTCGAGTCTAATAACCGAAATGACAGCCATAAATCAATGATTATTGCCCATTGTGCGTGTTGGCTGTGGATATTCTCCCACATAGGCCAGGGCTCCAGAATTGTTTGCCACTTTAAAGTGGGGAAATCCGAGATATTTTTATGGGCATTTGTGAGATAAAACGACTGGCCAGACCTCGACGAGATTCAGTCGCCTTGTCGCTTTGTCACTTTGTCGCTTTATGCACAATAAATTCAGCCACATAATATGGAAATTCCCCCAGCTAAGGGCCTCTCGCTCAGGCCCAGTGTTGAGTTATAAAACGTAATTGAGGTTGTATTTCATGCCAAATGGTTGCTCAGTTGGGATTCACTTGCCAAGAGCAACGGCAATGGAAGCCAGGTGGCTTTCAGTGAAACACACAATTCTGAAAATGATGATAACCATATTTACGGTTTGGAAATCACGTTCCCTCCATCTTGACTTAAAATTGAAACAGTGTCATCGATTTGCTGCTTGGAAATGGCCTTAAAAATAAATAAATAAAGCTTCACGCCCGTAAAAGCTTTAAATAAATCTGCTAAGATATTATTATGAGATGGCCATAAAAATACACAAAATACATAAAAATATATAAATAAATTTAAAGCTGAATATTTACAACACAACATCACCTTAAAGCAATACTGAAAGAAATTCTTTAATTTCCATGTTAAGCTTCAATGTTTCTTGCAATTCTACGTTTTCTTCACTTTCTACTTTCATTGCGAGATCGATAAATTAAAGCACAGTCAACACACGTACACTGCACACGTACACGAAGTCGTTGGTGAGCTTAAAGCTCAGCATGGCCGCTGGCAATGCATTTATCGCTTCATTCCCAAAGCACACCAATACATTCGCACTGAGCTCATCATAAATGCCAATGCATGGCGAAGTTGTGTAGCAATAATGTTAAATATTTTTATGTTAATACCGTTTAATGCATTGTATTAAATATTAATCTGTGTTTGCTTTAAAATAAATGTACAATTTCAATTTCCATTTGAACGCAAATTGTGAATTATCGTCACACTTTAATCCTGTCATAATTATTAATTTGCCATAAATTGAAAGGCGTAAATTATATTTTATCGTTATCTGGCACTCGCACTATGGTTTTTTCTTTTTTTGTTATTTGCTTTCAGAACTCATACTATATTTACTATATATACATCATCTTTTATCGATGTCTCATATGCTGGAATGCTGAACAAACAAATACAAATGACAGCTTTCATTGCGAGTTTGGGGCTATAACGACTGAAACAAAGAGAGTTTTCCGGCTTGTTTTTCTCGTTTGGTTATTGGACCACAGGCCGTGCCTAATGTAAATTAATTGCCCATACAAATTAGCCAACAAAACAAAAATGTTTCGATTTAAGCGCAGGGAAAAATGTTGCTGAAAACTGAATGACCAACGTATATGATTCTACTTTGATCGACTGCAAAATGCCCTATGCAATAATCAAAACAGGAATTTAATAAAGAATTATGAAGAAGAAGAAATTATGATTATTAAGAATTATTCAGAAATATAATTTACATACAAATTTAATATTAGATGTGACCGTATAATTAATAATGGATGAACAAAATCGTGAAATAATCACAAATTCAATAATTTATACAATACTTATATGTCTTAAAACACTTTTAGTTCAAATTTAATTGAAATGAAAAATTATAAAGATGCTGTGTAATGTATCTTTGATGTGTACAAAAATCAGCGATCGTATGTGACCTCTATTAAGAAATGTAATTTATATAAAAAATTGTATATGGTTAGAAGAAAAAAATCCTGAAATATCAATCAATACAATTAGTTACTCATAAAAGTCTTAAATCATTCATTACTTGATTTGCGCGCTTAGTTCATAATTAATTAATATTTTATAAGCAACTTAATTTCACAGGCGCAATAAAAATGTTGTATGTAGGCTAATATACCCCAAAATCATGGCGAATCTGAACAACAGCAGCAATATGGCCGTGTGGCAGGTAACAAAGGCCGAAATGTCGCTCGTTATTTTTAATCAGTTATCAAAATTTATCGCTTAAAATTTGTCTGGCCCCTCGCTCAGCAGTCAGGAGTTAGGTCAAGGGATCCCGTGGCAAAGGAGCCTACAGGAACAATTTGTTTCTATGGTTTTTTTAGAAGCGAATTGTGTGTTATGTGTTTAATTTTAATTTTGTATTCAACAACAACGTGGGTTTAATGAAGTTGGCCCCGCGAGTGTTGCATTTGCCACTTGTTTATTGCTGAAAATGCGTGCAACACATTAAACATAATGGGCGAGCAGGAACGATAAACAACCACAGGATATGGGCAAATAGAAAGCAAAGAGAGAGGGAGAGGAAAAACAACAATAGCACTTCACAAAAACTACTCGAAATGGTGAAATGCAATGCGATATCCTGCGCCAAAACTATTTGCCAAATGAGCAAATAGCCAGAGGGGTCCGTCCCTCTTTTCCTGCGCTCTCTTCTTCCGCCTCACTCTATAATTTATATTCTCTCTTTGCTTTTCAGCTAAGTGGAGTTCTATTTTGTTGTGTTTCAAGTTCCACAAATCGATTTGCAGCATTTTAATAACCAAGGAGATGCCTCATAGCGAATTTATGTATCTCTCACTGTTTCTCACTTTAAACATAAGTCAACGACTTTAAGTATATATATAGCCCGAGGCTATACACAATACTATTTTAAACAATGAACATCCCCAAAGGAGAAGAAAAACAAATGCACGAGCTGAGCAGCTAGCTAGCTAGCTAATCCCCCAGCGGCAATGAGAACGTGGTTTGCTTCGCAATTAAAATCACCATGGAACCAGGTGGCGAGTGAAGTAATAGAAATTAGGATAAACTCAGGGAGGTAACAACAACATTGGCTTAGCTTTGTGATGCTGCTGCTGCTCCGTCTGAAGATTCAATTAGAAACGAAAGCCATTTTATAATTGAAACGAGCCAAGGCGTAAAACGAACTGAATCGCAAGCAAGCAAGCATCAATAAATATGTTCAAGAGCAAGAAGGCAGCAACTTCATGCTAATGAGCAGGGGTGGAGAGGGGGAGAGTGGGAGAGTGGGAGGCATCGCAATTCATTAGGCGCTGAATCATGTAATTGAAAAGTTTCTGACACAACTGACAGAACTCACATCATCATCATCATCGTCATCAGCATCAGCATCGTCATCAGCGGCAGCATCAACATCATCTTCTAAATTTATCACCAGTCGAGAAGGCGTGACAGCTGGCAACGTGTCCTGCTTTGGAGTTCCCTGTGCCAGCTCCTGCTTCTGCCTCTGCCCCGGCTCCTCTCCTTGTCTGAGTCTAGGGACTGACTGATGATGCGTGTGACTAAGCAGAAAATTTCGCCAGCAAAATGTGTCTCCGATTCTGCCGCCAGTCACAGCAGACAGTTGTCGACGGTTCCCGACTCCCGACACCCGACACTCGCACCCAGCTCATCCTGCGCCCCCTGATTATGATTGAGTTGACGTCGTTAATATGTTATCGATGACGAACTGCTCCATTGGCGGGCAACCAGAGAAGCAAGTGAAGGCAAAGGCAGAAGGCAGTGAACAGGCAGCCACAAGGCAGCAAGCAGCAAACAGCAGGCAGAAGGCAGAAATGCTGTTGGCTGTTTGTCTGTCTGCTGCTCCATTTAAATCAGTTACATTGCTCGCAATGTAAACACAAACACATACAAGAGACAAACAAACACACACACACACATAAACAGTCTTCATGTGCTTTTACATTTTGTTATTTGTCTTTTGAATTATTAATGAATTCGTTGAATGGTTCAACTGCAACGATTCCCGCTTCAATGGCAGCACGCTCCGATGTCCTGATCATCTCGGGCTCTTAATCAAGTGAGTCGACGCCAGGAGCAGAGTCTTCATCGCAGATAAGTTTAATTAAAAAGCCAGCCACATTCCTAGACTGGACCACAACAGCATCAAGTTGAATTGCGTTGACCGCGCATTGCTAAACTTTAAATAGTTTTCCCTGGCAGCGGGAAAACTGCGCTCTGCTAAAGCCATAATGAAAGCAGCAACAAAGTTTGCTGATTTCGATTTTTATTGCGGCCAAAAAACACTAAGAAAAAAACTGCTATAGAGATGGCAGAAGGCATAAAAATGTAGAGGTGAAATGAGAGAGGAAGATAGTGAGAGAAAGAGCAGGAAAGCAAAGCAAGCAGGTGAAATTTTCAAAGCGGTTTCTTGGCAACAATTTCATATTGGAGCCACTTGACTCTGCCATTTCCATTTCCTTATCGACTCTTGACTTTCCACCTGCCGCTGCTTGGAATTCTATTCAGCTAGTTGCATGCAACATGAAGCAGCAACGCAGAGTTGGGTGCAACCACTTGAACCACAAAATCCACACAAAACATTTTTGCAAGCCAAAAGTTGTTCCTCTTTCTGTTTCTGTTTCTGTTTCAGTTTCTGTTTTGAGTCAAAGCATTTGTTTGTCTCGTTACCAGTTTGTTGGTTGTTCGTTCATTGCCAATGGCCACTGTACTGCATAATTTATGGCAGAGAAACACCCAAATATTAGCTCGAATTTATTAAAACATCAGACGAAACGAACAACTCATGTGTGTCAAGAGGATGACGCGGGGGAAAAGTGCGAGCTCCAAAGCTGTTAATCTTTTTTCAACTTTGTAATTACTTTTGCATGCAGAAAAGTTTGCGAACTTGAAGAGAACATTTGGAAATTGTTTTCGCAACAAGAAATAAAGCCAAGCCACTCAACCACAGCACCACAATACCAAAGCACCACACACTCCCTCCAACCACACAATGTCACCTGCACACAGAATATAGAGAATAGAGAGTAGAGAGTAGAGAGCAGAGACTTCAGCATCTGTCCGAGACTCAACTAAATCACTTTCTATTCAACAGGACTCTTTAACGAGCGACGACACAAAAGGACAACGAGAGAGAGCAACCAGGACACGTGCTCAACACCAACAACAGGCACTGGCCACTGACCAGCGGGCGAAACGTTGCCAACGTGACGATCCACACAATCAGCAACATTTGGAGGAGGAGCAGCAACCAGTTGGTCAAACCAGCAGCAGACAGAAGTCTGACGGGGGAGAGGAGCGAGGAAGAGCCAATAAAAAAGCTAACGAAAATGCTGATGCCGCTTGCAGTCGACAGGCGAAACCAGCAGCAACAGCAACAGCAACAACAACAGCAACAGCAACAAAAGCAACAGACGCAACCGCAACAAAAACAAAACTGGAAAAGTTGAATCCATTGCCAGCAGGCAGAGGGAGAAGCAGAGTCTGCGACAAGAGCAAAGAGAGGCTGAAAAGTTCCAAATTTGGCAGACAGAATTCTCGTAGTGCTCCACGTCGTAGCGCTTTGTGGCCGTATCCGGATGCAGATGCGGATGCGGAACTGTTAGCAGCAGTTGCCATCCTCGTATTTCGAATTTCAGTTTTCGAATTTGATTTTAACGCTTCTTTGCGAGTCATCGCAGGACTCCGCCTGTTTGCCAACTATCAACAGCCAACTGGCAACTGGCGACTGGCAACCAAATCAAAGTTGTGCCCCCAACGGAAACAACTCCCCAGCACTCTATGCCCCCAACTCCATTCCACTCTTCTGCTCAACCGGAACGTCTCAATGATCACACATTGAAATTGGCTGCCATCAAGATTGGAATCCATTGAAATGAGCAGCAGTTGCATCGGCGTCACATGCGCTGACAAGTTATTAAGAGCACGTCTGGCTGTAACCGCAATAAGCCTGTCCAGACTATAGACTACAAGCCGAAGAGAGTTCCTCATTATGTCTGCTGTTTGTGGTGTCTGCTGTCCCAGCATGTTGCTCCTCCTGATCCCACTGCTTGCCTGGCAGACGCCTTCGGTCAGCGGATATCTCAACATTTTCATCAGCCACCACGAGGTGATGAAACTGATGGGTAAGTGACTATTCCTCTAAAAGATAAACACAACATATTTCGATTCGAAAATAATCATTAGCACAGTTGGTAAAAGTTTCAAAAGGAGACACGCCTCTGTCGAGTTTCCGCCCCATCGATATGATTAATAGTTGTATGGCAAAGTGCGACAGGACAAATTCATAGCTCCTCATCAGGAAAAACAAACAGCTCAGCAGAGAGAGGGGAAACAGGGGGCAGGACATAGGCCACGTTCTAGTCATTAATAGTTCCAAAATAATTGTTGACCATGACGACAACAACAACCACAAAAGTTGCGCGAAAACACGACAAAACAAATCCACACACAAATCGATTTCCGGCTGGAGTCACCCTCGCTCTCGTCCTTTCCTTGGCACCTTCGCCACCCTGTTGACAGCTGCAAGTAGCTGCTCCTCTCCCCTCTCCTCATTTCCTTCTTTGGTTAACGACTTCACAGTCCGGTGGAACAGTTTGTTGTTTGTTTTCGTGTTTTTCCGTTTGTTGCTTCACGCGAGCGCTCATTATTGATGGCGCCAAGCATTCAAGTGCCTCCAGATCGACCTTGTGCCATTCCCATTTCCATTCTCCTTCCCCATTCCCAATTCCAATCTGAATCCCAAAGCCACCTCTTACAAAATAGTTACTGTAATAGGAATGACGTTGTGCCTCCTCTGCTTTAGCTCACATTGATTAATGGTGCTCGGCTCCAAAATACGATTCGAGCCTGTTTCAATTCCTATTCCCGTCTGCTCGTCACCCACAGCTACTCCATCATTGGACCGTTAACTGAGCACAGCATTTTCCGGCACTTAGGCGTAATTGGAGCAAAATGCTTCCATCTCATTATGCAGCTCCTAGAAAATCGTTTCTAGTCGTAGTCGCTGAATCAGGGCACTTCAATTAGTTTATAGCATAAAAATAATCCGGACAAGTGCTGCACAAATCCGTGAGATTGATGAATGATTCTGAGCTCGGACTTGCTGAGGTCTGAACTTGCTGCAGCTGTCGCTCACGTCACTGGGTCAGCGACTCGTTGTCCCCTGCACTTCCTCTTAATGCCAGAGGAGAAATATACGTCTCTCTCTCTCTCTGTCTCTTACTCTCTGGTTCGATGGTTTGCTGAATGCGCTTGCATTCGAGTTCGCTGAAGCATACACGGTCTCCCGGGCAATTGACACTTCACAAAGCGGCAAGCCCGCCCCTTGCCACCTCATTCTGGCTCACCCCGCCCCCTAGTCAACGTCTGTGTGGTATCCTTTGAATTCAAATTGGATTTCATTAGCGACAACTCAAAGCATCTTCCACTTTGTTTGTTGCTCTTTGTAATTTCCTGTCCTTTTCGTGATTGTCCGAGATTCATTCTTCTCCTGCTTCTTCTGTTTCTCCCCCTTCCTTCTCGTTCTTCTGCTTCTTTACGTTCATCTTTAACCCCCTCCACGGCCGCTCGTTATGTTTTTAACGACCAGTTAGTACCCTGTCCTCCGACCCCTCTTCTAATGCTCAGCACCACCCGGGGCTGTTGCTATTTCAAATGAAGTAAGAAAGAGGAGAGAGATACAATCATCTGAATCGACTATGAGATACCCTAGTCGGTAGCAATAACTAGCGAATTTAATATTCATAATAACATTATAGTTTAGCTTCAATGTATCAAAATATCTTGGTAAGCTAAGCTTATTAATTTATACAATTATTTATTTTCATATACCCTATTATTTTCTGATCAAGAGGTATAATTAACAAGCAGCTTGAAATCATAGAAATTCCCCTACCCCAATGAAGCTGGTTTCCATCGCAACCTGACGTTGCATGATTTCCTTTCAGGCCTCCCAGGCCCCAGCGTCAGTTGCTCTATGGATATTTGTTCGAGTGGAAGACGCGTGACGCTTGCATGACTCAACTCCCTCTCTTCCTTTCTCGGCCCTGCCCCTTCGCTTCTTTATTGGCTGTCCCAGTTTTTTTTTTTATTTCCTCGCCCCAGCCATGGACGCATATCTCGAATAGCTTCCCTCACTGTCAGCTCCCGCATTGCTGGCTGTGATTGACGTGATGCATTCCCGCAATATGTGAATTGTGCACATAGTTTCCTCTATGGGTCCCATAGTATTCGTTTCCACATGTCTCTTGTTGCACATTGGGGAACTGTAAACAAGAGTTAAACGCTTGCTCCCGTTCCACGCCGATCCAATCTTCCGCCTGTCTAAGGACATGTCTTACCCTTCAATGAAGTGACGACAACATTAAAATTAAATATTTTGTACGCTATTGTAGCAAAGATTTTCCACTTCGTCTTCCATTGCGTTGCGTTGCGTCGCGTTGCCCCAGTAACAGGCAATATTCGTTTCAACGTTGCCACGCACACCAGCCAGGGGAGGCTTCCTTCAACCCCCCAACCCCAGCTCCAGAGCAACCCCCAACACCTTCAAGAACTCGCTGTGCAAGGGCGCGTAAAAATGCAATTTCAACAAGTTTCACTTTGATGTGCACATTTCTTGGGACACGCCACCCAGAACTCAAGACCCGAACCCAAACCCAAACCAAAACCCAAACTCAAGAAATAGAACCTTTTGCGGGAGTCGGAGCGAAATTTCCCTTTAAATTAAAAGTTAATGCAAAAGAAAATTATTTTTAATGAATAGAAAACAGTTCGAAAATCGCCACATTAATAAAAACCACCCTCCCGGGATCACTCGCCCTTAACCTCCGTTCTCTAACGAAAGTTTCGGTGTAAAAACACTTTATTGCTGAGCTGGGCTACAGCGGAAAAATGGGAAAGTGTGAGGAATATTTTTAAACTGTGCCAATTAAATTGAAATCTCGTCTGTGATTCAAGGAGCAGCCAATTAAAAGTACCACATTCACAGTCCTGTCGAGGTGTAAAAGTGGAATGATAATTTCGGGAGAGGGAAATGATGGATGCAGGATGCACTCCTACAAAGCACTTGCCAACTAATGACACTAATTATCCTCTTAATATTTTATGCAAATTGTGTGCTGGCATTGGCAAAGCTGAAACTCCTCAACTCTCGCCCTCTCAACCGAAAGTCCTTCGTCCTATGGCTGTCTGCGGTTGCAGCATCACGTATGTGTGTGGCGGTGCTATTCAGACAATCGCAGGTATTATAATTATGGGGATGCAAGTAGCGGAATGCTGCCAGGATACTAAAAAAAGGAATCTGTTGGCGTCTGGAGTTGGGAGTCACAAACGAGACGAAAGTTTTTCGCAAGCCGACGGTAAAGTTGGCGCTGTGCAGTCTGCGTGATATGAAAGACGGCCAAAAGTTCGACTTGCACCCGTGTTGTCTTTATCTTCGAGCCAAGCAAGCAGCAAGCAGGAATGCGGTCATATTAAAGACACACTTCTAGTTATTGCTAGAAAATTCGCTAAAGAGGCCAATTGAAAAGTTGACAACGAATGAATCACATCCGCTTCACATCAACATTGAATTAATTAAACTTGTCCCCTCCACGAGACTCCAGTACCTTTCTTCATAGTGGTAACAAGGTTTTTCTCATCGAGGTCTCCCCTTTTTCTTTGTTGTCGTAGGACAACCAAACATTGCAGACTGACATTGTCCTTTTTGATGGTGTTTGTGCATATTTAATGCGAGTCACTTTGAGGTTACGTTTGTGTTTTTTAGTTTAGTTCCAACTACGATGCTTTCCCCCAAACGGATGAATAACAAACCGAGAAAGGTGAAGGCAGTGTTGCAACATTCCTTTTCTACTATTCCTTTGGTAAATGGAAAACGAAAGTAATACACTGGGGACTATGTGGGAAAAAAAAACACAAATTTAACATGGTGCTTCATAATTTTCTATTCAAAAACGAATTAAAACGAGGTCGCCGAATGCGGGTGGTAGAACAGACTGAAGTTTTGGCTGAAAGCTAACGAAAAATGCTTTTTCTTGTTCAGTAATTGGATTTCAAATTGTTTTAAAAATCGAGAAAGCGACGACTTCACCAAGCTCATACAAATGCGTTTGACTCGCTGACTACGTCTCCCTCACGCACCTAGCTTCCTGACTGAATAGCTTTCAAACGCTCCCTCTCCGACAGCCTAACTCCCCAGCTGCGTATCTCCCTCGCCCACGAATCTTCTTTCATTCTTGCTCTAGCCAAACGCAACATTTAACATCCGGCACAGACATGGCCGAGAGGAGAGGGGGTCTATGCACAGAGAGTAAACAACATTTGCGACTTTCAATGCAAGGCGAGGCCAAGACGCTCGCGGACCTAACTCAGCTCTGATCCTGGGAATACACTGCCGTCATACAAGCGAGAGAAGGAGGAACAGAGGGAACCAGAAACGAGAGACAACAATAAAAGCGGATAAAGAAATTTCATTTCACGTCTTTTTAGCTCAAACTCGAGCTCGTCTTTCACTAGCAGACGCTGGAGATGAAGACGGGATGGAGATGGAGGGAAATCAGGGATTAGGATGTTGCCGTAGCTAGTTAGAGTTACACAAAGCAAACGATGGCGTTGGCAATAGCAATGGCGATGATGATGAAGTCTCGTCTCAAATCGAGTTAGACTACAATTGACACCTTTTAATATTTGGTCTCTCTCCTCTTATCGGAAACAAATCCTCTTTCCCCGTGCTGTTGCACGTCATTTGAGACAAGTTCGAAAGCGAGAAGCAATTGACGCTGCTTGCATTGTCGCCTGCTGGTGACGGATTCGATTTCGATTATTATTGTGTCTTGGGTTTTGTTTACCCGAACTTCAACCCTCCGCATGTCGAGAAAATCAATTTCCGCTGAAGGTGGCATCTCAAGTGTGGGATAACAGGCGAAGTTGCGGGAAAAGCAAACAAAAACTGCACAAAGTTTGCAAACAACAGTGGAAAATTCGTAGCGGGAGGCGGATCTGGTAACTGAATGCTGGATGAGTAACAAAGCAAATTGTGCAATAAACTTTCCCTTTATGCTAGCAATGCAACCCCCTGCTTGCCTTTTCCTATTCAATGCACTGCCAGGACTCGAGGCGGATTTAATTTACGTGCTTAACCAGAGGGAGACATTAACACCATTCACTGCTAGACTTTTCTCCTCAGACACTCTAGCTTAACACGTAAACACCCCCTCCCTGTGTCATCACGACTATCCCAACAGGTGTGTGAAGAATTAGACGCTCCACACAAAGGGCGCTTGTCCGATGGAATCAATGGACAACGAAAGCAAACTACCCAACCACATTTCATCTATCTTCTTGAATGTGAAAGTCCCTCAAGGGTATCCAACTTCACTTTGCTTACAGGTGAGAGAAACGCACCTTCATCTATGTCCATGACACCCTGGGGGCTGATTGGAGCAGGCCAGCAAGCCACAAGTAAATCAAAGCCTTTGATATCATGCGGCACGTGCCTTGTGCCAAGTTACAAATGAGAATAAATCCCGCAGAAATTCGTTGCGTCGACCTGATTGCTCCCAGATCGAATAACCCAATCGAGTTCGCTTTCCGCAACGATAAAAATTAAATTCTAATTTATATTTACGAGCTGATAAAGCAGCTGCAGTGCATTAAACTCGAGACAAGAGCCATTCATAAATATGCGGCTCTCTCCGCCCTTTCGCTCTGCCACCTGCCGGGAATGCCTGCTTCAGGTTTAGAGCCTCACGGAGATGGGGCAAGTTTTGCGTGACACTCACGTACTTCGTACGAGAAGTGGCGACCCACAGACCCAGAGACTTCTCTTGAATTATGTAGATACGAAAACGAGTGAGTGTGTGAATGGATGTGAATGGGGAGTGAGTGCTTGAATGGGGAAGTCTATTTAGATAAGCAGTGTGCGCTTCACAGTCCCAAACACAGGCAAGCAGACAAAGCAGAGCACCCATGTCTGACTTCTATCTTAGTCCTAGTCCAAATCCCCTTCCACACCATCTTCTAAACTCACTGGCTTGAAATTAGGAAACTAAATTTGAATAGAAACCCCAAGAGCAGTCATCAATCCTCAAGAATAATCTTTAGCACATAAAAGTGATTCCCCTAAATTAATGCTAAACATCTTACTATCGCTCCCTATTTTCACTGCTCCCTCCTCTTCTTCCTCTGTCCCTCTAGCACTCTCACTATTTCGCTTTTTTTATAATTTAACTTCCTGGCCTTCGCAAATCATTTGCAAATTGAGAATAAATTATTTTGCAGCTCCTATTTTTTGCGTTATTTCTTGCTAAACAGTTCATAGACCAATACCAACAGCTTCCCCTCCCGCTAATGATTGTTGTGCCTATTTTCGTCACCATCTTCTAGCGCCATTTCCATCGGCGCATAATTAAATATTCAATTTCCATGGAGACTCCTCTTGGATTTTTATTTCATGCTTATTCCTTGACATTCCTGCTTCTCCTTTGGCCTCTTCAACGACGCTTCTTTTTCAAGTACTTGTTTGTTTTTAGACTTTTGTGTCAGGCACATTATAGCAACGACTTCGCAGAACTTGGCAGCACTTTTCTAAATGACAACAGCACATACTACTTACTATGCACATGAAGTATGGGCAAACTTCTTGGAGTCATATCTATATCCATAACCATTTGCTGGCAGAACAAGAATGAATTACAACAAAAGTATAGCCCCAAATTAGAGTCAAGTGTGGCATATGCCTTCGAATGAAATTAGGGGTGATATGGGGCTGGAGAGGGGTGGGCGAGTACTGTCCATAATTATGGCACTTGGCTCGTTGAAGCAAGTGCTTCAACCACAGCTAGAGGGAGCAAGAGAGAGAGAGAGAGAGAGACACTCATTTACTCAAGCAATTATTGCCAAGACCAAGTGCTGATCTGCTCAGCTGTGTGGAAATATCGTATGGCGTGTGTGGAGCTTCCCTCGATGCGGACTCTCCGTTTGGATTCTATTAAATCAGTCTATAAATGTTGCCCAAATTGCTTTAATGTGCAGTGAAAGTTTAACTAACGACAGCGGGGACTACAACAATTACACCAGATGGAAGAGCTGAAGAGAGGGAGGGGAGATGGCGGGGAGTAAATAACAATAAAAACAGCAGCGAACAGAAGCCAGACTACAGCTGTTGAAACATGACTTTGTGCTTGTTTAGAAACACTTGCAAAATATTATTGCAGCAAGAGGAGACTCCGGGGTATAACGATGTCGAAGCTGCTGCCACGAACAGCGACAGCAACATGCCAAGGTATTAGGATATTGGCATGCAAAAGGGGATAAAGAATGGGTTAAAAGGAGCACAGCATAAGTAGCTGCTGCTGCGGTTGAACTTGGCCAAAAAGAAGGAGGCAACCAACTGAATAGGCAATAGGTGGAAAGTTGAAAGTTGGAGCAGAGAACGCGGCAAGCGAGGGAAATGAATGGCAAAAGCCAGAGAGATAGCGAAAAGTTGAAAATTAATGCCAGTCGCGAAGTATTTTATGGAGATTACGCAAGAGATTCGTGCAGCCAGCGAACTGAACGGAGCACGCAGCAGAGAGAACAGGTGCTAATTAAAAATGTTGTTGTCGCCTCGTTAAAGAAATTTGTAAATCAACCTGCAAATGACGCGCACAGCATGAGTAAAGTTAAGCCTAGGCCTTGCCACCGAGATGAATGGGTAAAAGGAAGCGAATGGGAAGGGAAGAGAAGTCAGGACAGAAAACTGTCCTCCCCCACTTATGGTTGGGGGACCCAGTGAGATGGCACGTACGCTGTTAATGGATTTCCCAGTGTTGTTCTTTTGATTAAAACGCATTATTTACATTTGCGACACAGCAGCAGGCAGCAGGCAGGCGGAGATCGAGGAACGAGGACAATTTAATGTCTGCGTCAAGCTTTAGGTGCAAAGGGAAGCTTTTCTCCCCGGGCAAAGGTTGACAAATTGCGCAGCCGTCGCTTGATTTTTGCTCAGTTTTCGTCGAGTTTTTGCATAGTTTTCTTTATTTTTTTTTTTTCATCAGGATTTTGGTCGTTTTTCTGTGTGTGCAAGAGTGCTGTCAGGATAGTGGCAAACTGCGGCGGATGCTTTTGTCTGCCATTACACTATTGATTGCTTCCTGTCAGCCGCAGAGAGACAAAACGGAAGTCGCCAACGGATGTTGCCTTTGTTGCCCGTTGCCCGTTGCCTGTTACCCTGTTACCCTGTTACTATGTTGCCGTGTTAGCCATTTACCCAGTTAGCCAGCCAGTTGCCAGCCAGCTGCGTTTGCCTGTCCGACATGGGCTTTGTGTGGGATTTGTCTAGCCACAGTGCAGCACTTCACATAAGCAGCTTCGGCCACGGCCAAGATAAAGTGCGTCAAATGGGAAAACCCGAGAAGCGGTAACCATCATAGCGCGGTTTTTGCACCATCCATTTGCTGCTGCTGTGTGGCGACTTTGTGTTTCCCATTGATTTCATTGCGGTCGAGCTCTGACCTAAAACAATTGGAATTGAGGAAGGGGGATGGGGAGGGGGAGGCCATTAGACGCACTGTTGCTGTCCGCTTAGAGGTTGAACGGGTCAACGGGGCGAATACTCAACGCGATTGACAACTATAATGAGCCGAAGGCAATAATTAGCAAACTTTAATTGCAACAAAGAGTCAATAAACTGGGTCAATTATATCTTATGCTCTGATCAAAAAGCACTTAAGCCAAATGAATTAAAAAAAGAAAAACCCTATTGAATGAAGCGACAACTTTAAGAATCGATTAAAGCAAACAAACGGCGGCAATTGAAATGTGATTAAGTCTGACATGTAATCGCTCAATATTCATGAGTGCACTCGTTGCACACACACACACACAGTATCAAGCATAACCATCAATCAAATTTAAATTGCCGTTGAGTTGAATTACGCTCATATCAAATGTTCGGGATATGCCGTATACTAATTGCATCAAAGTGCAGCACAGACACATAGCGAGGAAATTGGAGTGGAATTCAAACGGGAATGTGGCAATTTATACACAGGCACTCCACACATGCATGCATACATATCAAACTGTGTAAGTTATAGTTACTTATTAAAATGCATTTGAATCAATTTAAGAGCGCCAATCGATATCTTCTATATATTCAAAAAGGGTGCCAACTAAAATCGACATTAAAGTCGCAGTCAACATAGCACAAATGCTTAAATAATTGATGCTACCAGATCGCTCAAATTAGTGGCAAGACAGGTGAAAGTGGATCATAAGATAAATGCTAAATTAATTGAGGTCGAAGCATTTTGCCTTTGATTAAAGACCCTACACTTTGCACATATGTATGTAAGATGGCAGCGAAGCGGCAACGTGCATAAATTGAAATATAAACGCGCTGTGGGACCTAACTTTGAAACTTCCGCACACCGACCACCACCCACCCACCCACCGCCCACTGAGCCCTTACTCCACACCCAGCACCTAGTGGCAGGCCAACGCAACACGCCCTCTATGACACAGGCGACACCTGGTGACTAATTTATGTTCATTAAGCAGGCGTTAAGTCGCCTTGAGAGCAGCTGGCGCCATCCCTTGTCCCATTCTCTTTCTGCGTTTCTACTCATTTGCATATAATATTTAGGGAGAACGCGGGAGGCAGCCACGCTATTGCCGAAAACGGCAAACAACACATACACAACACAAACACTCACACTTACACACTGATTACTGCGCCTCTGTGTCTGTATATGTGTATGTGTATGTGTCAGTGTCTGAGGTGACAAACCAAAATGTGTAGTTTCATGTAATTTTGTAGCTGCTGCTGCTGTCGGGCAGATTAGTATGCAAATACATGTAGAATGGAGTGGAGCAGGAAGAGTAAACGGAACGCTTTGAGCAGAGATTACAAGCGAGACGGAAACAAGAGAGAAGATGGCGCAACAACAACCACAAGCAAAAGGAGCAGACACAAAAAATCAATTTACACCACGCGCTCCCCCTTTCTCCTCCTCCTGTTCTAGCTCACTCTGTCTCGCTCTCTAATTTGAGTGTAGTGCATTTTCGTGTCGCATGTCCGGAAATGGCGAGAATTAAAGCAAAAGTAAAGAAAAGTGAAGCTTAACCAGCCATAGGCACACACACCCACACACACCCACACACCACACTCCCACGAACCACGAGTTGTGGTAATCAGCTTGAGAGCAACTCTGATGCGATGAAACAACGCAAAAAAAATCAACGCGCATAAATCCCATCAAATCTATCAAAATCATTTACGCAAATCGCATTTCGCATACGTATAGTAAAATGAAAATCAAGCTCAAGTCAGGCTTCATCAGTGTCAGCTGCATTGGATTTGATCCAATAAAAGAAGCTGCAAAAACTTTATCAAAAGCCAGCAAAACACTTCGCACCAGAAAATGGCGCCAAACTGACAGCGATAGCGACAGCAGCAGCTTACCAAGCATCTCGACATCGCCAGACACCATGGCAGCCAGACGGAAGAGAGGGAGACAGATAGACTGTCTAACAGTCAGTCAATTGTAGTTGTAGTTTCTGTGGCTGTTGCTCAAAGTTTTAATTACACGTTCGCTGTGCCCCGAAACTGGGGAATTAAGACTGGTGAGTGGAGAATTGAGAACTGCGGAATTGGGGACCGGGGACTGGGGAATTGCCTGCAGGTACTCAACAAGGGCAACAACAACATTTTCGGCATTGCACAGCAGAGCAAGTTACGCCTGTTGGCCTTGGCTGTTGTTCCACGCCTTTCACTCCCTCGCATTCACTATGTGCATCTCTTGTAGGTCTGGGCAGTTCATGCCTATCGTATAGAACGCGTAGTTGTTGCAGCTTTTGCATGCAAAAGCTGCGTTGTTTCGTATTTACTTGGCGACAAAGATTTATCACCCCAAGCAGACGGACAACAACAAGAACACGAACAAACACCAGCGAGCTTCGAGGGCTGCTTAAAGAGTTGGCGAGAAAGGGACAAATATAAAAGTTAGCAGCAGCGTATGCAAATACATACATACAAAAGCAAACATGCCTATACTAATATGAGAAATGCGGTTCTTTCTGCTCTGCATTTTTATCTGACCAAATGGGTTGCAAATTAAGCTTAGCAAGTATTTGCACCACTCTCGCATAGGGCAACTCGATATCTGTCGCCGTTGCAGTTTTTGTGGAGAGTTTTGGCTGCTGTTGGGTTTTTGCAGTGGGTGAGCTGGAGGTGGAGTGGTTGAGTGGTTTGTTGGCTGGTTGAATCCCGCTTTCAGCAAATAGATGAGCTGACGGGTGTGAGCGGGAATGTGCGCGGTTTGTCAGCTTGCCGGCGCTGATGATGGAGTGCGGCATTGTTGCATTTTAATTGAAATTTCTTTGTAAACTTGGCCTGCAACAGCAACAACAAGCCGAGCAGCAATGACACTAACGAGAGACAGAGAGAGAGCGAAACGACAGAAGCAACAAAAACGTGTCGCCTGCAATCAAAAAACAAACGACAAGAGCACAATGCCAAAGTAGCAATAATAATGAATGAATAAAACGTACAGCGGCAACACAGCAACTACAACCGCAGTAGCAGTGACAACAACAACAACAACAAACAACTTTTATTACCATGCTTTTTTGTTGCAAATGCCCCGCCGACCGCACAAAGGTCGAATGGTGGCTTTTGGGTGTCGTTGTGAAGCCTCACTCTCCTGTTCCCTATCTCTGTCTGTCTCTGTCTCTCATGGGGGGAGGACTTGGGCATTTTTGCGGCACAACGCAAATATAATAATAAATTTCGCATATTGCTGCTGCTTCAGCTATTATTTTTCATAAATGAAACTGTTGTCAATGGGATCGACTGCTGCTGCTGCTGTTGTTGTTGTTGTTTTTGTTGTTGTTGTCGCTTCCTGGTTGTTTGGTTTTTGTCACCGCTTTATTGTTTTACCACCCACTGACTGGCATTGCGGTCACTTTATTGTTTGCCGGATATGTCGACCACAGTTGCCAGTCGCCAGTTGCCAGTTCGTGAAGTGGCCAAGCTGCCTCCTACAACCGACAGAGGGCGATAGAGAGGGGGAAAGGGAGTGTTGTCGGCTGGCAACCACGTAATTTGCCGTCTGATGAAGATTTACGACATGAAAGCCGCAAAATAAACGCCAAAATACAAAGCAAAAAGCCAATAGACTACAGCCAGGGTTCCACCTGATCCCAGCCGAGGCAGCAACAGCAACTCGAACTCCTTCTCTTCATACTTTTTCTCCACATCCACCTCAACCTTCTCCTTTACATGATGGATGCACAGCGGCGACCAAGACGATAACCCTACACTGTGGACTAAAGCCGCTTCGAGTTGGCCATTTATGTAAATTAACGCAGCTAAATGAGCAGATTTGTCTCGTGTTTATTAGCCAAGATGTTGCCAAAGTTGGCCATAACTCACACGCAGTCAAAGCCCAAAAACTAGACCCCAGAGGCGAGCCTACAAAAGTTGCCATCTTATGAAAACAAATTGAGCTCCACTCGTGGCCATCAAATGAGTGGGCGTGATGCGCCCCCCGCTCCCTATTCATCCACTCTTCTCTCTCTCTCTCTCTCTCTCACACACACGCACACATATGCAAGTATCTGGTCTTAATGGCAGCTTTATTAGAGAGCGCTCTCCTCTCTGCTTATGAATACTTGGAATGTCCGACCTTCCCTGACCATCGCTACTCCTTCTCCTTCTGCTGCTGCTTCTCTTGGCCAATAAATAATTCATGCTGCAACTAAGATGTCTGCACGGAAATGCCGCCCAGCTGAGAGAGGAGCCTCAAGGACCCCCGAAATGTGGGCGTGCTACCATGGACAGTGCGGATATGGTTGATTGTGAATGATTGTGGGTGCAGATGCGTATGTGGAAGGCGAATGAGCAATGAAGATAAGCATGCCGATGCGGTTGGTGATGGCGGATGCGGTTGCGGATGCTGATGCTGATGCAGGCAGAGAGTCAGTCGAACAGACATCCTCAAAGCGGAAATGTAATGCAATTCACGAAACCAAATGAACGGGTTTAATGCTTCTCTGGATTCTAATCGGATGAGGAACTACATTGCATTACATGCCTCAGACTATATCACACTCACAGACAATTAGGAATTAAGCTCCTACAGTCAGCAAACAGTTAAAGTGCAGCAGCCGTTAAATTAGGATAAGTCTATCTCTGCTTAAGAATGAGGTTTTGTAATATATAATGAAATGTAGTTGAAATGTAATACACGGACAAATGCTCATAAATATCTTAGAGATACATTTGGGGTGCCTAATTTTGGTATCGTACTTTTCTATCGATATTTAAATCTACAATGAATTGTAGGAAAATTTCACCATGAATTCAGAGTTTTGCTAAAACACATAACACATTTTCTCAATGAGTTGGGTTTTCTTGAAATGCATCACATATTCCCATTCTAAAATATCCTACATACGTACGTCATATGGACACTCTCTTCAGTTTTTGGATTCAATTATTCAATTATTGGCTTACACTCTAATTTAACAATTTTATTCATTTATAAATTAAAGATGTCTTATCTCACTATAAAGTACAGTAGCAGGGGTGCCACATAAATTTCATTTCTTACAAATTTTCGGGTTTCTGTGTTGTCAGCTAGCGAATTCTGTTGTCATGTATGTTGGTAGATTGTAGATAAAAACGAGAAGTGAACTCTGAACTATAAAATTTGTTAGCAGACTATAAAATACGATTCACATTGTCTCACAAGTAATCCTGAAAAGTAAAGAAGAAAAGTCCCTAACATGGGCATCAATCAATTTAAGAAGAATGCAAATTCATGGCTCTAAAGTAGGAGTAGTCATTGATTTATTATCACACCATGGTAATTGGCTAACTATAGTACACTTCAACAAAGTGGGTAAAACAGAAGAAGATTGACTCTTACATTTGGCTAGTTTCAATTGCAATTGCAGTTAATATGTTAAGATTTGAGCAACTCGAGAGGAAGCGCAGTCAGATCTGAGATCGCTACAGATGCAGACTGACTGAGTTACCAACCAGGTTGGTGATGGCTTGTCTGACATGATTCTTGTACAGCATCAGGGATATGTTGACCAGGAACGGAGCCGCCAACCAGATGATGCGTGTGCCAATGCCCGTGGCTTCGCGATGAAAGATACCCGAGGCAGCGCCGCGTCCTGTATTGCAGAAGGACTCCTCGCAGCAGGATGTGCAGGCGTAGAGCTTGGTGCGCTCACCAATGATGATGCAGCCGGGCTCACAGTTGACAGTGCAGCGACGATCTAGCGACCACATCTTCGGTGAGCTGGTCGAGTTCTCTGTGCTCGTGGTGTAGGAGAAACGCTTGACCTTTAGATGGGGAACATTTTACTAGGGATTACTGTGATGCACTTCGCTCCACTCACCATACAGATGAACTCCTCGCCCTGGCACTTCTTCATCATGGACGTGTCATTGCGCACCACAACATCCACACAGGCCTGGCCATCGTCCATGGTGTCGCAGGCATAGCACCAGAGTTTGTTCACTCTCTCGATGGCTGCCGCAGTGCGATGAATGTGTCCGCCGCTGGTCAGCGAATTGGTCAGGCTAACGCCAGAGCTGGCGGTCAATCCTCCGGGCGAGCTGGTGCCCGTGCCAGTCACTGTGCAGATAAGACAGAGAATTCATTTATTGATTTTCTCAGCGGCAGTCGAAGGTCGTCGAAGGCTTTGCCACTCACCGTTGTTCACACAGGCAGTGAACACAATGGAGCAGGACGTCAGTACGAAATAGGCGAGCGTGAGCAATGCTCGGGTCATGATGTGGCCACCAACTGGACGACCAACTAACACCTTGACTAAACTACAACGATTCCTGCAAACCCAAACTGCCAAACGACCTTTGTTTATATGCCAATGAAAAAGTGACAGCGAATGTCAGACGAGGTGCAGACAAAAAGGACATGCGCACTGCAAACTATCCAGGATATTTTAGCTCAGACTCAGACTCAGCTGATTTTCCACCCATTGCGGAAAACCATTCATTTTGAAAATCGACAATGAAATCTGGCAACTCTACATGAGTTACTTGCTATAAAGCACTATTATTAGAGAGTTGAATTTATAATTTGAAATAGTAATGGGGAACCATGCTTTGGTTTGTTTCTAAGTTCAATGTAACTAAGAAATACCCATTTTCATTTTAAGTAAAAGTTGTCATTGTTTAAATCCCTGCTTTTTATACCCGCTACCCATAGGGTAGAAGGGTATTATAACTTTGTGCCGGCAGGAAATGTATGTAACAGGTAGAAGGAGGCATCTCCGACCCTATAAAGTATATATATTCTTGCTCAGCGTCAACAGCCGAGACGATCTAGCCATGTCCGTCTGTCCGTCTGTCTATCTGTCCGTATGAACACCTAGATCTCAGAGACTATAAGAGAGCTATAATTTTTTTCGACAGCATTTGTTATGTTTGCACGCAGATCAAGTTTGTTTTAAGTTTTTGCCACGCCCACTTCCGCCCCCGCAAATCAGAAAAAATCGAATAGCAAGCGTAGTAATAAAGCTGGAGTCATTAGGAACTATAGTCTTTGTGACTCCTGAAAATTTGGTTGCGATCAGATAAAAATGGTGGAAGTTATTAAAGAAATACTTTTGTATGGGCTAAAACGCCTACTTACTAGGGGTCACAGTTGCTTTGGCCGAGAATCTGGTATATTATGCCGTATATGGTATATTTTGAAAGTGGTACTATACTAAATACCAAAAATATACTTAATGATATATTTGGTACATTTTTAGTATTTTGTAGTATTTTTTTGGTATATTTTGGAAATAATATCGCAATATTTTGCTTTTATTCAAAATGGGTAGCGGGTATCTCACAGTCGAGCACACTCGACTGTAGCTTTCTTACTTGTTTAGAATACCCCCAGCTCTGCAAATTTTGTTGTTGTCTAACTTAGTGTCACTTCATACAGCTAGAACGTATCATTAAAAGCAATATTATTGCGACCCCAGACTAGCCGAGCGCTGCGATTCGAACACCAGAGCGTCTTCGGCTCATTTCGAAATTCGCAGATCAGCGCAGATCAGTCACAGATCAGCGGCAGCGATTTATTCGCTGCCCCTGCGATTAATTTGCTGCCCCTGCGATTTATTCGCTGACGCTCCGATTTATTCGCTGCCCCTGCGATTTATTCGCTGCCCCTGCGAATTATTCGCTGCCCCTGCGATTTATTCGCTGCCCCTGCGATTTATTCGCATTGAAAAATAAAAGCAGCACGTATACGCATTCTCGATCGGGATTCGAACCCGCACTCCGCAATATGTTAGGCATGCAAACCATCAGCAGATCCAATGTTGTCCTTTTGCAGGCGCCGTTTAACTGCAAACGTCTAAGACACGAGAAATTGTCGTCGTCGTCTTCTTCGAGGCTTTCGTCGCAGCAAAACAAAAGTGACGAGCTCAAGCTGCTTTTCTACGAGGCAACTGCACGATGCAAAACTTCACATGCATACACATACCAATGTGGCGAGCATGTAGATATATAGACGCATACATACAAACGAAAGCACAGCGTAACGAGATACACTAGTTCGCATCGGTCTGCGACTGAACTGAATTATAGCTATTTGACTAAGAAGTCCCAGCAGATTGCCTAAAAAAAATTTGAACCAATCAGACCTACAAAAATACAGCAGAAAAAGAGGGCATTATTGACGAAATTTACGAACAAATAATAAAAATAAAATAATAAATATATTACAAATAATATCAAGTAAGAAAGCTACAGTCAAGTGTGCTCGACTGTGAGATACACGCTACCCATTTCGAATAAAAGCAAAATATTGTGGTATTTTTCTCGACAACAACAATACTAGAAATATACCAGATTGTCAGCCAAAGCACCTTAGACCACTAGTAAGTAGGCATTTTCGCTCATACAAAAGTGTTTCCTTAATAACCGACGATTTTTATGTGATCGCACCTAAATTTTCAGGAATCACAACAGTTTGTATTTGTATAGTATATACCAAAATTCGATTCTAGCTTTTAAATTACGCTTGTTATACGATTTTTGTCGTTTTGATCTGCGCGCAAACATAACAAATGCTGTCGAAAAAGTTAGTGTTCTATCTTGTTGCGGACTGTTTGTCATCCCTGGGGCCGCGCCGGCTGGCTCATCGGTACTCAGGTGGAGTTGCAGCCCTGGCCCGCAGTTCGTACAATCGATAACTCCACCGATACAAAACAGCTGCTTTAAAACAGAAGAAACACATCACTAAGAAAACAAAACAGCTGTTGCGCAATTGAAAATTGCGCTAAACAAAAGGAAATATGAAAACAAACTATTGACGACGGTAAGAATAAAGTAAACAACAATAAATACACTCACTGATCTATTTTTATGATTGACTAGGGCCCAGTTGGACCCTGGCGTATAAACACTGATTGAGATGGCCACATCGGCCCCATCTTCCTTGCGTTGGCCACTCCATCAGTGGCTGCTCATCATCTGGCGTAGTGCTGTGGATTTTCCCTCCGCTCCATGATGAGAAAACTCACACAACCATGTTCATCGTAATTACAATTATATTATTCAAGAATTTTCCTTAAAAACTAATATTTAATTTATTTACTTATATAATATTAACAGATATGTGGACTTCAATATGGCAAAGGAACACAATACAAGCCACAACGGTGTAATAGACAACTTCTTTTATATATTACGTATTTGGGCGGTTCGTATATATTTTTGTATTAGTTTATATACACATGTCTTTATTTATGCATATATATTTATCTAAGTCGCTTCATTGTCAACTTACCAAAGAGCTCATGAAATTGGTTAAGGTGCGATATGGGTGAGGTGATATAATGCATATATGTACATATGTAAATTTGTAAATGTGAATATTGAAATCTCGCCGCGAGTATTGTTTAAAGGATGTTTGTATTAGATGACTGTCTTAAAAGAAAATAAATGTGAATCTACTTTATTTTATTTTTATTTAATTTTCTTTGGAATTTTAATTTGCTTTAATTTTTAATACATCTTTTATTTTGTTTATTTTCTTTTAAATTAATTTAATATCATTTTATTTATAGACTTTACTTTAATTAAATGTAAATTTTATTCTAGTAATAGTATGTAAGCACAGCGAAACAGTCAGCAGAAGAATAAAGATAACGAATCTCAAACAGCTTTGAAGCACAGCCGCAACTTCTAACATCGAAGTACTGCAATGTTTCCAAAGCATTACTCTGCGAGGACTAGCCAAAGCACCTTTCTATGTAAGAAATCAGGTCATCCACAAGGATCTTGAGACTCCAAGTGTAACTGAAGAAGTTAAAAGATACACTTTGAAGTGTCAGGAGAGACTGGATCAACACTGCAACTTACTACTTATTATCTTTAAAATATATGTATAATGAGATAATTAACAATTACATACTCGATAAATAAGCTAATAATAAGGTTTTAAGCAAAGGAATAGATTTACTAGACCAAACTACGTTATTGAGATTATTATAGTTCACACACAGAATACGGAAGGGATTATGGCAAGCAAAGTTAGTAGATCTATGTGAAATGAGAAGAGGAAGAAAACTCCTAGTGATCCTGACAGGAACTGCAAAACTAATTTGACTTCACAGACCCAAGGAGTCTATTTCACCATTAATTAGTCTCTGTATGAAAACAGCACCATGCATAGTTCTACGGTCAAAAATAGAAGGAAGGTTTAGTAATCAAAGTCTACTGCGATATGGTGGTAATCTAATATTAGGATTCCAATGTAAACTACGAAGAGATAGATAGATTGTAAATAAATAAAGAATATATATACAAAAATAAAAAACGAATCTCAAAACAAATCAGTTGCAGTTTCAGTGATATAACTTATAGTCAGCGACAGTTACCGGCTTGATCGAGCAATCTGCTACTCCTGATGATGGCTCCTCCACTTTATTAGGCGCTGGATGCGTTGGTGTCGCTTCGGCTGCCGGCTAATGATATCCGTCCCTCGTGGCTCGTCGTCAAAGGCTTCCTGCGGTCGCTTTGGCCTTGCTCCAGCGGTGATACTGCTCATTGGTGTCGCGCTAGATTTTCGACGTTATACAAGTAATCGAACGGTGTCGATTTCGTAACAGGCCGTTAGTGTTTGGGGCGTAAGATTTTTATTTCCAGTATGTGATGCCACTTTCAAAACACGAGAACGCACGATTTAATATCCGCCAAAAATTCGACTCGCTCTTCTCTTAAGTGGACCGTCTCCAACCTCGATCTCAATTCAAACTCCGTGACACAACTCAGAAAAGGAATGAACGGTGTCAAGACCGTCCAGCACGATCTTTCAACCACGATCAAAGTACAACTCTTCGACTCAGAAAAGTCCACATGAAAAAAGTTGACGTTCTCCTTTACTCTCATTTTTAACAGGAGGAGCAGTATTTAAACTTCCCTCCTCTGGAGTTGCCATTTCTTATTCCCTATTATCGCTCCGCGATATATCGATAGGCCCCCCAAGATTGCTGGCACAAACGATATCCACAAACGTAACAATCTCTTACATTATTAACCTTCTACCCTTTGAGTTATGGGTAACGGGTATAATAAAAATTCCTTTAAAAAATGTTTGGTATTTAATACGAATTTATTAAAACTCTACGTGATTTTCGACTTAGATAAAACTATTGTGTGAATGCAAAATTACTATTTAATAAGAGATTCGCTTAAATAATTTAATCATCCAGTAGTCTCCGCACAATCGCAAAGAATTTATACGTAATGTTCATCATCTGTTAAATAAAATTGTAATTTCTCGTTTACTTAACAAACAAATATTTAATGTTACTCACATTTTTAAATGTATCCAACGATATAATAATTATGCCTTTGGCTGAGAGCACAACTGGTGCTCCAGTGTTGAGCATAATCATTAGTAATTGCTTTCGATAAGTGGGCGATCCATTATACCAAGTTTGTGAGTAAGCTGCCTGTGGCAAAGCTTCACTCTACAAGTGTAAATAAATTTAATATTTACTTAAGTATGTATATTAAACTTATAATAAATAAGAAAGCTGCAGTCGAGTGTGTTCGACGGTGAGATACCCTCTTCTGATAATAAGCAAAACAGTGCGGTATTAATTGTAACAATAACAATAACTATAGTCTTTGTGATTCCTGAAGATTTGGTTGCGATCAGATACAAATTGTCAAAGCTATTATAGAAACTTTTTGTATGGGCTAAAACGCCTACGTCCTGGGGGTCTTAGTTGCTTTGAGTGACAATCTGGTATATTTTGCACTCTATAGTATATATATAGTGAGTGAAGTATAATATCAATATACCAAATATACATTTCAGTATATTTTCGGTATTTTTATTCTATATTATTTTTAGTATATTTTGAAAAAATACCGCATTATTTTGCTTTTATTTAAAATGGGTAGGGGGTATCTCACAGCCGACTGTAACTTTCTTACTTGTTATACCCGCTACCCATAGGGTAGAAGGGTATTATAACTTTGTGCCGGCAGGAAATGTATGTAACAGGTAGAAGGAGGCATCTCCGACCCTATAAAGTATATATATTCTTGATCAGAGTCAACAGCCGAGACGATATAGCCATGTCCGTCTGTCTGTCTGTCCGTCTGTCCGTATGAACACCTAGATCTCAGAGACTATAAGAGATAGAGCTATAATTTTTTTCGACAGCATTTGTTATCTTTGCACGCAGATCAAGTTTGTTTTAAATTTTTGCCACGCCCACTTCCGCCTCGCAAATCAGAAAAAATCGAATAATAACAAGCGTAATAATAAAGCTGAAATCCCAAATTTTGGGATATACATTAGAAACTATAGTCTTTGTGACTTCTGGAAATTTGGTTGCGATCGGATAAAAATTGTGGAAGTTATTAAAGAAATACTTTTGTATGGGCTAAAACGCCTACTTGCAAGGGGTCTCAGTTGCTTTTGGCCGACAATCTGGTATATTATGCCGTCTATGGTATATTTTGAATGTGGTACTCTATTGTTATACCAAATATATCACTTGGTATATTTTTAGTATCTCGCAGTATTTTTGGTATATTTTGCAAATAATACCGCAATATTTTG